>BPLR01012797.1:0-89629 GCA_021605095.1 Caerostris extrusa | reverse complement strand
GTAATTATAGGCACTCTTGAAGAAGAAAAGGAGTAGAATTGTTGAATAGGAAACATACATATAGTATAATGTGAGAGATAGTGTTATCTAGATGTTAAGAAAAAGAATTTTATTTTTTTAAGATTTCAATGTTGAAAAGAAGTAAAATCTTATTTTAATCAAATTGTATGATGATTAGATGGACAGATTAAAATGGAGTAGCAAACAGATGCCGTTTATCACCGGATGAATAACAATCATTGACTTTATATTATTAAATGATGTAATACAAGCATCATTTTTTTATGTATGAAATTTCCACTCACAATTCCCTTGTGGTCACCATTTTTCATTAAAATTGATTTTGCCTTAAATTTTATTTTTAGATACATTTATTACACAGTGTGAAAATTTGCTGCTCAAGCTTTTAGTAATCTTGAAATGATGACATAATTCTGAGATAGTAACGCTAGGTCTAATTAGATTATCAGAACTTGATTTGTAGTTATTTACTTCTTCAGGGAAATAATTTTAAATTTTGAAGCTTCTTACTGAATTAAAACTGTTTAAATTATGGTAAATTTATGATAGAAAAATGAAGCAATCAAAGAAAAGGCCATTTCATTGTAATAACTTTTAATTTAAAATTATCTTACTAAAACCATTAACAAAATAAATTAATGCCGGATGGTTAATTTCTACTGTGAAATGGTGCCAACCGATTAAGTCAAATTTCATATTTAAAGCAGATTCATTTCATGCGTCCATACTCCTGACATTTTTATGGTTTTATCAAAGTAGTAAGGATGTATTTATGTGAATCATCTCAGCATAATTGTATAAATATTATATGTTATTAGAAAATATATTGATAAAAGTATTCATATTAAAAAATTAAATTATTAACCAATGAAAAGAATAGAACATTAATGGGATCCTATTTCAAATGTTGTCTTTTCCACTGTAGCTATAGATTTATCCTCAATTTCCTCTCTGACAAATCAAGTACACATGGGCAGTGGCTCCACGTAAGTATGTCGCACAATCCGATGGCTGGCCTTCCACCTCCTATAAAATCTTCTTATCATTGTCATAATCTTTTTCTCTCTCTATGATCTTTATTCTCTTTCTGTCCCCTTTTTTCCAGTTTATTGGGATCTTCACATCCTTATAGAGTTATCTTTTGATGTAAAGATTAAAACTTGTGTTTTTAATACATTGTGTGCTTAAATGCATTAACCACCATATTATTGCATATTCCAATGCTTTGGTTTGTTAAGCTATAATTGAACTAGATTTTTGCATTTGTAATATGAGATAGTTCCCAAGTTGCAAAACATGCCCTTAAAACAATTCATATTAATTGCAGAAAATTATTGAAATTTAAAATCTGAAAACTATTAAAAAAATCCTTATTTGCTAATTCTGATTTTGTTGCATTTTTATGCAACTTTTCTGGCATTTCATCTGTACTTTGTACTAACAAATATTCATGTGTCCATTCTTCTTGTATATTATTATAATTATGAAAGAAAATTCCTGAAGGGGAAAAAAGGGGCAAGTTTGGTAACCTAAATATTGATTTTTCCCAATGATGCCCAACCAATCAAAAGGCAATTTTTAGTAATATGGAAAGAGGTTTCTATTGATTTTCATTTGATCTTAATATTATTTATCAAAAAAGCAAATTTTAAGAAACAAAGTATGTAAAATAGTTGCTATTTGTAGTTGTTGAATTTAGAACATAATCTGATTTACTGCTTTTTTGAGGAAGTCTGCAATTCCTGTGCCAGTTCTTCTTCAGGTAGCAGATTGAAAGATGTCTTCATCTGAAAATTTCTGATTTGTGGTTCAATTAAAAGTTAATGGTTTTAAAAGATATAAGTCCAAATTGAATATTTTCATTGGATATGTCAAATGAATTTGAGGTAAAGGAAATTGTTTCCCATAGAGTAATAATTGCCCAGAGGTAGATTCTTTTTCCTGGATCATATTTTCTTTTATCTTGCCATTTTAGCAACATATAATTATAGAAAAAAAAGGAAGCCTTTAATGATTTCTTTAATATTCTTGAATAGTTCATATTTATAAATTGCCCACTTGTAATATGACTTAAATTTTGATCTCCTTTAATTAAATTTCTTTTATTTTTTTTATGAAATCAACTAGCAAAATTATAATTAATTTTCAATATTTCAACTAATATTGAATTGTCCACAAATAAGTTAGTAATTCTTAGAAAGAGATAGAGAAAGATAATTTAATTTAATTTGTTTTTTATTTTCTCTGAACAATTTGATTACAATTTTTTTTTAATCTTGCCAGTAGTCCATTCAATAATTAAATAATTAAAAACTGTTGGTGTCTAATATTTAAGTTGATCACAACCCCGAAATAAACTGATGTTAATTGAAGAATCAAAGTAAGTTTTATCTGATTTTAGTAATTAACAATTACAAGTAGTAATATTTATTTTTTATGCTTTTTATTTAATTTCTGATTTAATTTAGTTTTTATGATAAATGTTTGTTAATAAATATTAATGTTAAATAACAAAAATGTTATTCTATTTAATTGGATTTATGTTTTTAATATTGTTAAATTTTGCCCCATAAATATAGGGTAATATTTCTAGCATAATGTAATAATGATTAAATAAATATTAAATTTAAAAAATCTTAAGATACTTATAGTCAGATAATTTAATAAAAAATTCTAATAATCTCGAATCTTCGAACATTTTCATTTTTCTCCTGATAATATTTTTCTTATTTGCTCATAATTTTCATGAATCTAATTAATATTATATAGTTACTGTAATGTCATGCCTGTTACTTATTTGATTTCATATTTAATATAAAAAAATATTTCTTTTTATTGCTTTTAAAATTTATTGCTTCTTAAGTTGGGTAAAAACAGAATTAGTATATAACCTTATGGAATTTTAGATAAAATATGTAGAATTTATGTAGTTTTTTAAATATTTAAATTTATAAAAATTTTTTGATAAAATTCAGGATTAAGAAAATTTGAAATTTAATGTATCTATAAATAGTTATTTTAGTTAAAGTGTAAGTTTTACATAAATAATATAAATTGGTGTTCTTTATTATATCTTGGTTCTGCATATTAATTTTTTTTAATTTTTATTTACTTTTAAAAATATTTATTACTAATTCCATTATGATTCTTTCATTTTTTAAATAAAAAAAAGTTCTAAATCTTTAAATCTTTTCTTTAAATTAATCTAAAAAAATAAAATTTAAATCTTTAATTCTGAAAAATGTATTAAAATACATATTTTGCCATTTCATCTTAATGCATTCTATTTCATTTTACTAAAATCTTTTCACAACTTAATATTCAAAACTATTGTTATATAAGTTAAAAAGTAGTTGAGTACCACTTAAATGATTCAATTTATTTGATTTGTTTTATATTTTTGATAGATGTTTCATAGATGTATATGTCATCTTTTCTCAAAAAAATTCTTAGATGCTTTATAATCTCAATAATTGATGTAGTCATTAATTATTATTAAATAATGTTATTATGAATCTTGTGTGGATAGAAGTATCTGTTTTTAAAATGTAAGTAGAAAATGATATCTCATCTATCTATATATATTTTACTTTTGGGCAAAATTAATAAAGTATATTATATTTAAGTAAAGTATTTTGAATTATGGAATTTATAAATTTATTTTACTAATTTTTACAAGTAGTATAAATATATTGGTTTTATTTTAAATTCTATTATGCGTGAAAAACCGTTATTTATAAACAAAAATATGAAAGCAATTTTAATAGACATACTATGTATGTATAAACACCAATTGGTCAAAACATTAAACCATCTATACATTATGTAGATGAAGTTATTTTGCAAGGTCCATAAAATGAGAGATTGGTTTTAAGATAATAAATTCAATGTCTGGAACCATACTGTGTGAAACAGTAGTTATAGTCTTGTTATAACATTATAAGAAAAGGTTAGGATTTATCAAATTTAACAGATTGTAGTGACTAAACAACTGCTTAAAAAACATTTCAGAAATTGCAAAATCTTGTCAATTATTATTACAAGTTGCTGGCCTACATAAAGGCTGTACTGGCTTGTGTGTGAATAGATATGCTATAATGGCTGTTTTTTCTAATTCAATAAATTTTAATATTAATATGTCTGGAAAATAGTTTATTATGCTTTTTGTCCATAGTCATTGTCTTATTGGTGTATGTATGGTAACTGTTGATGTAAAGATATGTGATCTATAGTCATGTCCATTAGGGGCCTGGTGGCTGAGTGGTTAGCGCTCAGTCCCGTAGGTATCGGGTTCAAATCCTCCGGCAGTGCCATGGATGTTTCTAGTGGCTCAGAATCCACTTTAAGCCGTAGGTCCCTGTCTCATATGACCATAGACCATCACAGAGCTCAGATTTCTCACCCACATCATTCCCAAACTGTAAAGGGGCAACTCAGCTCTAGGCACAATGATATGTAGTAGTAGTAGTAGTCATGCCATTTAACTACTGAGGGATAGAAGGACATTGCTTGAATCTCATTTTGCTTTAAATCATGTTTTTGAATGTAATTATGTGAAGCTTTCTTACCTGACAAAACTATTAGTTACACAGACTCATGTTACGATGTAATAATTTTTTCGTAGATTATTTTTATTTTTTGGTGCTGCAGAAGAAAATTTTAGTGCTTATATTTGAAGGGACAGCTAGTTACCCCTGTTATATTTTCTATTTTTCTTGACAGTAATTTTATCATTATATTAAATATTCTTCACTGTTACATAACATGTATGGTTCTGAATTGATACATATAACATAATGAATTTCTTTAATACATTTTTTACTCCAAATTCTTCTACCATAAATTTGATAGAGAATGAAGCAGTTTCATTTGAAACAACAAAACAAATAACAAAATCCACTGATTATACAAAATTGTCCACTAATGTTATGATCATTGTGCATTATATCTTGAGTAACTTGCCAATATTAATTTGAAAACATTCCTTGCTCTATCAAGATCTTATTAACCTAAAGTGTGCATAAAATGACCATAGAGAGACTATCAAGATCTATTATGTTTTAAAAAGAGGACCTAAATATTTTATTAAATATACTATTTCAATATTTTGCTGGTTGGTGTGTATGTATATATTTCAATCAATTAGTGCTTACAACAATTTTTGTTTTTAAAATTATGCTGGTTTCAATTGAATTGAATTGACATTGGGTAGCATCCAGATGAAATGCTTTGCACTAAATCTTTTAGGTGTGAAAAGGAACATGAATTTATCTACATATAAAAAGCTAATTGAAACAGAAATAAAAATCTACAACAAATTTTTTTTTTTTTTTTGCCACTAGTTTATAAAGTTTATTGCCATGCATCTAGTGGGATAAATTATTTCCTTATATTTTATACAGCATTAAAAGTACTTATAAAACAAGTCATTGCATGCTCAAGTTACATTTGTCTGATGTTATAAGGTTATAATTTTTTTATAGTTGCTCTAACTACTTTTACAGGATGCTATCACCTAAGGTGATTAGATTAGATAAATTTATCAACGCGTCGAAAGTGACCATGGTGGTCACTGAACATTGGGGTCTAATTATCCATGCTATTATGTATTTGAAATACTATTTATAATTTTTGCGACAAATCGTATTTTAAATACAATTTGTTGTAATTTAACAGATATAATAAAAATTACTTCCTGATTTAGTTTTTGTAATTTTAGGAAATTTATTTTAAATTAAAATATAATTTTCCCAATTTTAAATAAATTTTTGCATGATTTTTATTTTATTTTTTTAGTTGGAATGGTTAAACAGCCAACAAATGATTCCAATGAATTTCAAATACATAGTGAAGACTTTCCTGCATTGCCAGGATCTCAAAGTAAGTGTACTTTGAGATTCTTTCATGTTTCTGAAAAGGATATATTTGTAAAAACATGTAACATAAAACATAACTAATATGGAAGAATACTATTTTTTAGTATTAATACATATATGAGTTTTAAATTATTTTACATAAAATTTAAATACATTTTTTTTCTTAATGCATTTAAAATGGGATTGTCCAACTTGTAACCCAACGTATAATATTCGTGAATTTTAGATTTATACTCATTATATATATATTTTTTAGCTATAATTTTAGAATATATATAAATAATGAATTCGATATTTAAATAGTAAATTAAAAAAAAAAAAAAAATTAAAGTTGTTTCTTATTTCAGTGATTATGTTTTGATTGAATCAACAATATTAACATCTTAAATAATTAAAGAAAAATTGTTAAAAAAAAATAAAAGATTAATATGCTGTAATATCTTAGATAGTAAATTGTCAAACACTATTTTGCTTAATAATGTTAAATTAGCAATATGTGTGGCTCTCAATTTATTTGATTATTTCTGAATTTTTATATTTTCAATGAACATAATTCTCGAACTGTGGGGTATAACAACTGAGGAATATAAACAAGTGGAATTAAAGGAGATGATATATTTTCTTTAGCTAAATTTTAAATTATGTCAAAGATAAAACATTAAAGCTTATAATTTCAACTTTAATTACTATTTAAGAATTACATACCATTATATACATATGCAACTTAAAAACATACTTTTTAAACAAATTATTTTCTATCTAAAAACAATTTTACTGATCTAATTTTTAAGCTATTGTCAGTTGTTTGGATATATATTGGTAAGGAATTCCCTATTTGCCAGATGGCAATATACTTATGCAAGATTGGCTATTCAACTATAAGTTCTATGTTGTAAAATTTAAGACCAAATATTTTTAGAAGTATTTATTTTACTTGGTATTGTTGGTATTTATTCTATTCAAGAAATAGTCAAATGTTATAGATCAAGAATGGTTATAGATCAAGCCATAAAATAAACTTAGTAACATTCAACTGGTGAATTAAAAATTACATGCCTGTTATGTCACATAAATTTGTTCTTAAAAGCAGATAATCCATTTCAGAGAATTTGATTTAAATACATTCAATTTTCAAAAATTTGATTGAATACAAAAATTTTTTTGTAATTTAATCTTCTAACTTAAAATTTTTGTGAAAAGT
Organism: Caerostris extrusa; assembly: GCA_021605095.1. Lineage (NCBI taxonomy): Eukaryota > Metazoa > Arthropoda > Arachnida > Araneae > Araneidae > Caerostris > Caerostris extrusa. Next base: position 82,531 of record BPLR01012797.1, on the reverse strand, counting down.
AAATAATATATATATTTTTAATTTTAAAATAAAAATTTAAGCTACTGAAATGTTAGGCGGCATAGGCAAAAATGTTTTCTTGTAGAGAGTCACAAAGATAAGCATTTTGAAATTGCTGTACTAGACATTTTATAATGATATTAATAAGCATAATCATTACAAGAAAAATCATGGTAACTTTTATAGTTATGTTGTGGCCTGAAGGCCAATTAACTAGCACTCTGGCCTTTGATACAACAGACTTTAGATTTGAATCCTGGTGGTGGTATGAATGTTTGTTAGTGGTTCAGAATCCATTTAAAACTGTAGGTCCCTGTGTAATTAGCCTAAAGTGTGCACAAAATGTACATAGAGTGTCAAAACAAAAGCAAACCTCTAGTTATGTTCTCTCTCATGACTTAGGGAAAAAGCGAGCATTAATTTCATATCTAGTTGAAAACTTGAAATGGACAAATGTTTCTATATTTTAGTTATTAAATAAGCTATTTAAAGTGCATATTGTACTAAGATTAAGAATTTTATGTGTATATTTAGTATTTAAAAAGCATTTCAATTCTCACTGCAAAATACACATATATTTTTAGATGTGTAATATGTTGGCATACAATGTATGTATTCAAGATTTAAATACACATTAATAAATTTTACTTGAATAAATAAGTTGTTTGATTGCTGTTGTATACACTAGAGTGCAGTATATTTTAACTTTATCTATATTATTGATTGCTGGTAACATTGTTTCTCAGAGAAATTCTTTTTAAAAATTAAGAATTAGTAATCTAATATGAATATTAAATGGTATGAACATATGTTTATAAAAGATTTAATTGGGTTCTCAAATAATTAATCATGAAAAATATATTCAATTTCTTATGATATTAGGCAATATAAGTAAATGATATTGCATACATTGAAAATTTTAAAATAGAGAGTCATTTATAACTTCTTTTTTTTCTTATTTGTTGGTTAACTTTTTGTGAAAAAGCATTTTCTGTATGCTTAGCAAATTGTTTTATAAAAACTGTGGCTAGATGATTTATTTTTGGCAAGAAACTCGTATTTTATTGTGTTTCTGTTTACCAAATATTTTTCTCTCCCTATTCTTTTTCTAATTACTTTTGCAAGCTTTAGTTGGTTTCTCTTTCTGTATTTTTATTTATATTATTCAGGCATGGTAATAACTACAGAACAGTTGCAGATAATCGTTAATACTACTGGAGAAAATGCCTTACAGGATTAAAAATTCTTCAAAAACGAAAACTTAACAAACAACTTTAGGAACATACGAGGCTACAACATTAATTACTGTTAATGAGTAATATTCACATATTAAAAATATTTATCAAGTCTCTGTGATGTAAATTGGTTCCCTTATTATATTTCCTTATTGCACTTTGTTATTTAATGTACAAATAATTAAGTATTTAAAAATTATTTATGCATTGATAAATACAAGTTTTCCTAATATTACATTCTTTCTTCTTTTTTATATTGCAGCACAAGAAAATAATCAGGAAAATGTAAATAAATCTGTAAGTAGTTTTTATTAAAATTTATGCTGTGTTCAGTTCATAGTATGCTTTATAAAAAAATCAAATCAAGAATAGTAATTTTAAGCTTTTTTTTTTCAAAAGTAATTAAAATTTTGTAATGAATTGTGGGAATGTTTAGAATGAAGGAGCTATAAGCATTATTTTCTAATTTTAAAAATATAATGATTTAGAAAAATCGATGTAGTTTTTAAGATAAGTTTATTCATTATTATAAAAAATATTTAATACAAAAAAAAAAAAATGATTTGATGGTTTGATGAAAAATACCAAATTTCTTCAATATGTTCAAGAGTTTTTAACTTTTAATTGTATGTTATTTTAAAATAAATTAGTTGACTAGAATACTAATAATGGTGACTAATATAATATGATGGAAAATCATATTATATAAAATAAGAATAGATTTAAAAATTGTCTATTTTTTGAGATTTTAAAAATGGAATTTTATTTTTTAAAAAATCATGCATTTTTTTAATGTTTGTTAAGTAATCAAATTGCAATTTGTAAATGTATTAGCTAATAAAATATTAATTATTTAAATATTTTTGTGTTTCCTATGAATATTCTTGATTATTTAAAATCTAACCTAGTTTGAACAATAACTATTTTCTTTAATCAATTGATTTGTAATACTTTATTACTATGTAGATTTGTTAATTTCAGGCATCAGGGAGATGTTTAGAACCATCAAAAGATTCTAATCATTTTACAAATGACAAGTCTAATTCATCACAAAAACGAGGAATACAAACTTCAAAAGATGGTAATTATTTAAGTTTTTCTCATTTTGATTTTGTAAAACTTTCTTTAAAAGTATAATTATATTGGTATTGCAGTTGTCAACTAACTGTATATTATACAAGTTTAGTATTATTATATGGGATGATTGATGCAATCGCATGAGCAATTGTATGATTTTATGCAAATAAATTATAAGTTCACATTTTATGCATTTATTCCTCCTTTGTCCATGAAAAGTATAATAGATTTTCTGACTTTATAAAAAGTGAGAATGTAGTTAACAATATCTGAAAAACAAGATATTTAGAAATTCCCTGTCAGATGTAAATATTTAATTGCTAAAAAGACCTTTCTTTTAAGCAAAACTGTTTTTTTTGGATAAATGCCAAATTTACCACATTTTGTTGAATGGGAAAAATAGCTAAAAAAATAAATAAGAATAGCACTTTCGTAGGGATCAATTTTTGTAAAGTTTTTATAGGTATTTTTAACTTTAAGTAAAATTATTCTGAGTTAAAATTTAAATTAACACTTTGAAGTACGAGTCTTTTTTTTTTTTTTTACTGCAAAAGGCCAAGAAGGTTCGCCCATTAAATTCAAAACTTAAATCATTAGTCATCTACCTTTTTTGTCTATTAAGAACACTTTTTTTGTTCATTTCTTAAATTATACAATAAAATTGATATCTATCGGGTTCATCAAAATTGTACTTTTTCTGATCTTTAAATATAGTAGAGTATTTATCACCATAAGACATAATCTTGTTGTGCTATTTTTTAAAGTTCAATTGTGCTGTTTGGTGTGCTTTATGCAGTTTCTTCATCATTTCTTGAAACTTTTCCTTTAAGAATCTCTTAATCATGATTTTCATGCTACAATTGCTGATACATATTTGCCATAATACATATTTTTTAACATACTATACCATACTTAATATTTTCTCATCTCATGGAGATGCTTCCTTTCATTTATCAGATCTTCTCTTATTAGATCATTTTTTTACTTTTTTTGAAAATTCTATAAATACTCCTCATAGGTTGCTTTAAAATTTAAGAAATATTTTTTTTCTTTAGCATTTCAACAAAATTGTAAAAATATATTCTAAACCTGTTAAAGTGACAAAAGTCACAATACTTACTTATAGGAATTGTTAACAAATAATTGTATGTAAGAAAGGATTTAAAAGATAAAAATATAAGAATAAAAAATATTTTTTAAAATTTGATATAAAATAGTTTTTATATTTATGGGACAGACAATTTTTCATTTTTCTGATTTTTAAAATCATTTTTAAAGGTTTTTACAATAAATTTGAATGAATCAATGAAGAAAAACAAACTAAATTTTAGTTTAAAATTCCATTTTTGATCTATGTCTATATTTTTGGGTGAGGGCAGTGTAATGATGCTGTGTTTTTATCATTCATTGTGTGATTAGGAAAAAAAAAAAATGTGGTTGCTCTCAGATAAAGATATACTCCTAATATAAGAAATAAATAACATTAGTTTCTTTGCATAGCATCTGTACATTTTTATCACTTTAAAAGTGTAATTATACTATTTCATCCAATTTAAAAAAAAAAAAAAAAAAAACCTGATTAGCAGACTACTTGATTTGCATTTTGAATGATTTTATAATGACAAAGTAACACATAATATTCTTTTTTTTTTTTTTTTTTTTTTAAGTTTCTTTTATTTGTCCTGTAATTAATAAAAAAAAAAAGCATAAAACTATTTTATCATTGAAAGAAATACATGAATATTTAACAGTTAAAATTTTTTAAAATTAATATATTAATGTGGGTGTTATTTTTCTATTCATATTAATGTTTTAGGTAATCTAGAATTGTGAAAATCTATGCGTGTTATTATATATGTAATTAATTTGAAAAGAAAACCTCAAAACATTATACAAGCATTTATTCTTTATATTGAATTACATATCCAAGAATTATATATATATATATATATTTTATATATATTTTTCAAATTTATAGGTCGAGTAACTAACATTCCACCTGGTATGGTAACAGACCAATTTGGGATGGTTGGGCTGTTGACCTTCATTCGAGCTGCTGAATCTGATCCCAAACTTGTTTCTCTAGCCTTAGGAAGTGATTTAACAACATTGGGTCTGAATCTCAATACAACAGAGTAAGTTTAAACATTGGATTAATCTTTTATTTCACTTCTTATTTATTCTTAAATAAAAAGTGAAATAAAAAGATTGATTCTATTTTTTTTAATTTTATTGTTTAATTTTATTTTTTGTTTTATAAAAGAGAAAAGATATCCAACTATAGTTATAAAAAATCTTATTATTTTAAAAAAAGATTTTTGCTAATGTGGCTTTTTATTTTCTCAAATTAAAATCTTGTCTATCAAACTGCTTGTAAAAGAAGTTTATAAATAATTTTAAAGTAGTGTTTTATATATTAATTTAGTTCACTAAATGAAAAAATATTCTGCAAAACTGGAAATTTTGTCTCTGAATCCTGCCAATGTTTCCATTCAAGAGCTTATAACAGAAGAAATATTTCTAATTGTTATATTTTGTTGTTTAATGTTGCCATTTTATTTAGTAATTTTTAACTGCTATAAACTTAAAAAAACATCCTACCCTTCCAAATTTGTGCTTAAAAACCCAATTTTGCAAATTTCTGTAAGTTTCATTATTCTAAGGAAACAGTTTTTAATAGCTTCCAGCTTTACCTTACCAAAAGAAGTATCCTTGAGTTTGACTGTAAGAAATTTTATGAATTTTTAAGCAAAGGATATAGGTGCTTTACTTTTCCTTAGCTATGAATACTTAAACTGTTGTTTTACCAACATATGTCTTTAAAGTGTGTCACCATTGATGCTAAAAAACAGTGATGCATTCTGTATGCGTGTTTTTGTCGGCTACAGTCCTGTAGAAAAAAACTGTAGAAATTTTTAAAAAAATTTTTAAAATTTATATCTGAATCCACAGCATGTAATTTAATTTCTTTCCAAACAAGCACAAATCATTAGAATGCTATGAAAAATATAAAATGTAGTATATTTTCTATATACATGTATAAAAATTATTTTGCAAATATATAATATATATATAACAGTATAATTTATATATAACATATATTATATTTATATTTATATATAATATATATATAACAGTATAATTTAAAAAATATTTTGCAAATATATAATATATATATAACAGTATAATTTATATATAACAGTGATGCATTCTGTATGCGTATTTTTGTCGGCTACAGTCCTGTAGAAAAAACTGTAGAAATTTTTTAAAAAATTTTAAAAATTTATATCTGAATCCACAGCATGTAATTTAATTTCTTTCCAAACAAGCACAAATCATTACAATGCTATGAAAATATAAAATGTAGTATATTTTCTATATACATGTGTAAAAAATATTTTGATTTGTTTCATGAATGTTTATGAACTATTCATTGGAAATAAAACTATACTTCTATATTATTCATTTTGTTTGAAAACGTTAGTTTGCTAATATAGCACTATTACTAATTCATTTTAAGTTGAAGATACATATATGTCTAAAATAATAGACATGGTTTATTATTAAATTTATTATCATGATTTTAACTAAGTTTTTTCATAGTATATATTAAAATATCTAATTACTTATGATTATGTTTCTGTAAGCATCTTGGAATTATTTTACCACTTATGCAAGTATAAAAGATTTCATTTTAAAAATAGTTTATTTTTAATAATAAAAATTAATTACTAAGTAATGATTGAAGTAATTGATTACATATCATGAATTACTAAGTATAGCTTCATATCATGAAAAGTAAAGATACCTTTATAAAGATACAATTTGCTTGTTTTTATATCTTATTGTTATAGAAACATATGTGTATAATGTTTATAATTTTTGTTTTTAGTAATCTGTATCCAAGTTTTGCTGGTCCTTGGTCAGAACATCCTTGCAGGCCACAAGACATAGGTATCTATCAATTTTATCTTTTATAAATGTAGTTAAATATGTTTTTAATATAAACATTCCTTTTATGATTACATTCAGAAATGTTCTCTTTATTCTATTAACCAGAAAATATGGTTTTCTGTCAAAAATGAAAAATTGATGCCATAAAAATTCCAGACATATTTCATATATTTACAATTTTATTTTTTTTTAATAACCTTAAACCCAAGATTTTCTTTAAATTATAAATGAACCATTTTAATTAATTTAAAAAACATAATTAACAGGAGTTTTATTTTGATTAAAAATTATTGTACTTTTAAATTGGGCTTTTGTTTATGAAATATAAGCAATAATGAGGAAACTGTTTTGTTGCCAAAAAATTATGCTACTACACAAGTTAAAACTATTATTGCTTTAAAATATTTAATTTAATATTAAAGATTGATTTACACTTTTTTTATAGTTTCTTAAGAACACTTTTTCATAGTTAAAACTTCTTCCTATATCTTTTTTTTCCCGATTTGTTGGGGGATTGAATCATCAATCTTCAAGTTAAAGGCTGGATCAAATTATCAAATGAAATAAAATAAATTTAAACAAGTTATGTTGTATTTAATTTATAATGCTTTGATATGAAGTCTCATATAAATTTTATAATTAATGAAATGCATAACAATTTAATCTGAAAATCGGCTGTGTACAAGAATATGTGTATTGACTTTGGTATTACTTAAGGATGATCACAATAGAATTTTCAAAGTATTTATCCACTGTCTTTGTTTGAATTTTTGATTTATTGCATTTAATCCTCAGGGGAAAAAAAAATCACAGAAAAGCAAATTACTAATCCTGAAAATGATGTAAATTCATATATTTTCCTTTCACCAAATAAAATTCATCAAAGAATGTTTTTCCCATCAATAATCCAACTAATTTTACTGAACTAAATAGATCAGATTAAATATATCAAAAGCAGCAGCAGAATTGCACATATTTGAATTAGAGGGAGTTAAAATTGAACATGAGTAGCTTTAATACATCTTTGATCTTTTGATAATACATTAGATATTCTATGTTATAAGGGTAAAAATGTCGCGAAAAGATGAATCAGATTAATTATTTTAGGGGCTTTTATTACGTCACTATAGCATAGTATCATGTGCATAGTACTTTTTGATATGGAGATTAATTGGCTTAAAATATTTTATTTTAAAATTTGTTTTTAATAAAGCAATTTCCTTTAATTATAATTTTGGCATTTTCCACTTTGTCGTACTGAATGTTTTATACCTCATGTTAATTGTATTTTAAACTATAAATGATATATAAGCTTCTTTTTTTCAAATTCTTATATTGTTTATAAGACTATGCTAAGTATGATATAATCCTTATGTGAAGAAGTGGGTTTTGTTCCAGACTTCCACGTTCCGTCAGAATATTTGGTCAATCAAAATATTCGGGATAAACTTGCCCCGGTGAAGTTAAATCGATATGGGGAAGATTTACTATTTTATTTGTTTTATATGTTCAGTGGAGATGTCTTGCAACTAGCAGCAGCAGCAGAGCTGTAAGTCTGTTTTTTTTTTAAATTCTTAATTGTCATTTAGTTTAAAATAAATTCAATTTATTTTATAGTTAATATATAAATACAGAAAAACATGTTTAAAAATATTTTTCATACAATTTATTTTGATTTGTAATCCTTGGAATATATTTTTTAATTCTATGTCCATGTTTGTGAATGGGAAGAAATAAAGTTGATAGTATCTATAGAAATACTTCTCCAACAAAGAATTTTTAGATTTTATTAGAGTATTCATCTTTAATGAATCTTATGTGTATGCAATTTTATTCTTATAAGTAGTTAGTTTACTATATTTTTTTTTATTTATTATTAGTTTGTACTTAACATTCTTCTTACAAGATAGATATTATTAAAAATTCAAATAAACATATGCATAAAACCTGATTATTGCATTTGTATGTATTTTACTGAGTTAGTAAAAAGTTAAAAAACTTATTTTATATTTGGAAATGTATTCAATTTTTCTCTCTTGTTTTATTATTTTTTATAACAACTGGCTTTATGCTAATTTAGAAACTTCATTAAATGCACTTTTTGTTTATTAAATTTAAATAATTATATTGTTTTTACAATTTTGATTTAGTTTTTCATTGTATTTTTGTTTTTTTTTATCTGTATTTTACTTGCAAGTGTAAACTGTGTTACACATTTGTGATGCTTAGAAGTATTGTTTTCATTATGTAACAATAATAAAGAAGGTACAATACATTTTTCTGTGCATGCGCTTATTCAGGTACAATCGAGATTGGCGATTCCATAAGGATGAACGGGTTTGGATCACTCGAGTTCCTGGTATGAATCCAACAGAAAAGTGTCAGTCATTTGAAAGAGGAATGTACTATTTTTTTGATGCAGACAACTGGCGGAAGGTGGCAAAGGAATTCCATTTGGACTATGACAGGCTAGAAGAGCGTCCTATTGTACCTCCTGCAGTGTCCAGCATCACGCCCTCTTCGACGGTGATATCGTAGAACAATTTTAATCTTGTCATTAGTACAAAAAATAGGTTCAACATTTGAGTCTGCAAAATGTCATCAAAAAATTACTTACTCATTTTGTGCTCGATTCTTTTGTACTTCATTGCTTGCAGCACGTGGATTGCTATCATGCGGGGTGACGCAATTGTGGATTATTTCATCTCTTGAATGATTGCAATATTGAAATATGGGTGTATACTCATGTTTATAAATCTTAACAAAAAATGAATAGAATGTTATCATGCATAAGTATTATGCATCCGCATTTTTGAGTTTATATTTAAAATTGTATATTAGTGATTCTTGTATTTATATATGAAATTAATGACAAATTATGTGGTTCATTTAATTCAAAGTACTGTTAGAAAGCAGAAGATTTATCTGATCAGTTAAGCAAGGACTATGTAATGCTTTTTAATATTAAAGAGCATTTAATCAAAGTTAAACTTTAATAAATATATTTTTTCATATTCAAACCATCATTGATACATTAAAAACTTTTGTAAGTAATGAAAATTTGTCTTTTATTGTATCACCCTGCATCACACAATTTTTTAACTTGAGAATACTATCAATAATAATAAAATATGCTCTTACACACTATTCAGGAAAGATTATAAATTTTAAGTATGGTCCAAGCTAATTGTTAATCATTTGCTTCTGTTTTACTGTATTTCTTGTATATGCCACAATTAAAGCTAATTTCATGTGTTTAAAAACATAAAATGAATCATTGACCTCCTGTGCTGTAAATTTCTATTTCTTTCATAAGTGCTCATCCTATTTTTGTAAATGAAAGTTCAGTAAAATTATTGCAAGATTAAAACTGTGCACTTGTTTGGTTTTATTTTTTTCATTACATTAGTTTCTTTAATACTGTTAATCTCTTATAACACAGTCATTTAACTACTGACATTAACCATGTCCTACATGTTATATAAAAGACAGAAATAGTACAAATAAAAACAAGGTTAGGATATTTTTCGAAATAAATTTTTAAAGAAAGAGAAATCTCTTAACAGAGTTACTTGTCGTAATTCCGATAAAGTGATTAGTTATGTTTTTTCATCACATTTTTAATCCCCCATTTTACACAAGATTTTTTTTTTTTTTTTTTTGAAAATATTATTGTAATCAAGAGACTTGTCAAATGTAATCGAGTTCTATGGGGGGATGTTAATTTTGAATTTACTTTTGGTTGAGAGAATTCTTACATTTTATTGTGTGTTATAATTTACAAAATTCTTTTTAAATTTTGTGCTTCTTTCAGTGGTTAGATTTGATCTTAAATGCATTTCTTAAAATGTCATTCGTCATTCTCTTCTTAAATCATTATTGGAATATATTTCATTTACCTTTCCACTTTTACTAAAGCAAATTCTATTGTTGCAGTTTTTTTTTTTCTTGGCTCAATTAAATTTTTTATTTTCAACTGATTGGATCTAAATATTTTTATGCAAACTTTTGTTTTTGACTGCCTTTAATTTTTGTAGAAGAAATTTTGAAGGTAATACAACAGTCTTGTAGAAAGCAATTCTTTTATTTTAATGTATTCTTTGTTGACTTATTCAATATCCATTACTATATAGTTCACTGATGTTTCACAAGTTTTAAATATAACCCCTTGATGTTAATAACATAATGGTGTTTTATTGCCAGTGGAAATATTATTTTTATATTTGAATTATTTCTCCCATTTTAACTGGATTTTCCTACTTGGATGTGAAACAATTGAATTTTTTTATTAGCAGCATCATATAATGTCAATGTTAATTATTTGAGGTTTTCATTGGATGAGGATTAAAAATTTGTAAACTAACATGAGTTTTTATTTTATGATCATTTTGAAATATTTTTTATTAAAAGGCTGTGAATAATATTACATGGCCTAGAATTGGTGGAAATCTGGTGCAACTTTTTCATTTTTTTTTTTTTTTTTTAAGTCTGTTCTCTAGGGAATTAGTTTAAAAAAATATCTTACTTTAACAGTATTAAAAAAAGGCTTTGTTCAATAATTTTTTGCATTTGATTTCTTTAAGTTTGAAACAGTTTTTTATGATCAACTGATAAGTTTTCTTAGTATTAGCATATTTTTTCAGACAATTTCTAAAGTGGTTGAACTGACCTATGCTAGTATAAGCGAAAATTAGTATCAGTTTCTCAATTTCTTTTTTTAGTAAGCTATACATTTTTAAAAGCTTTTCTGATTAATAAAAATGTTAACTTCATTTCATTTCTATTGTAAGTGGAATTTTTCAAATTCTTGACCTATTTGACTTAAGTTTTAAAATATTCATAAATTTACTTTCTTTTTTTTAAGTATATATTTTGTATTATATTTAATACATAATAAACATCTATACATGATTTATTAGGGCATAAAATAAAAAAAAACCAGAAAAGTATACTAATGAATATTAAAAATAGTGCAGTTACTTAAATCTTAAATTCTTTTAAACATTAGTTAATGTAAATATAAATAACAAACTTGCCAATATTATTTTACAGTAAAACAGTGCATAATGTTCATTTCTTTAACCTCTTCAGGAATATAAATAATCACAAAGATTATGTATTTATTCTGGTTATTTATAATCAGAATCAATTGCTCAGAATTTAATTCCATCTGTAACAACAATACATTCAACAACAATGAAGAAAAATATTTTAAGAGTGATTCTCCTGAATTAAGTATTGTGAAGAAAAAAGTATTTAATAAATGATTCCCCTGAAATGGAAGATTATTCTTTTTATTCCATGTTATTCAAGTAAGTTGCTAGATATGTTTTTAACTTGAATCCAGGCATCTAGCAAGCAGAAATAGCATGGTTTATAAAAGTGTATGCATTCTTTAATAAAGCTAGCCTCAGGATGTTGTAATTAATTTCTTTTGTTTCACACTCTATTGTTATATATTTAATTGTGTTCTTTTTGATCACCAATGCAGCTTGTAGTGGTTACCCTTTTGATATTTGAGTTTGTCTAATGATTTTCAGTTTTGTTACTTCAGCTTATGTGCACTTCTGATCCAGAAGAATTTTTTTTTTATTTCTTTTTTCAGGGGTTTGAAGGTTAGGTACTTCAGGGTTTTTGAATTGCAAATGCTATGATGGTTTTGTTTTGCAATTTGATTGTGTTTCTGCGAAATACATGCCGATTTACAGGTAGCAAATACTGTTGAGAAGGCTCATTGTGTTTCTAGGTTGTTCCTTTGTAGTTCTCTTTTGGTTTTTTTTATTGATATTGATATATATATATATATAATCTTAACTGCAAAAATAAATTACAACAAATTATAATGTATTTATTACAGAACCTCTAAATAATGAAAACAAAACAGTTGTATTTCATTGATTTCTTTTCTTTCTAAGTAAAAGGAATTTTAAAAATATTGTTGAGCTGTAGAAATCATTACTAATTTTTTCCTTTGAAAATGAAATTCAAAAATCCCTCCGATGTGTTGTGGCAATTGTGAATTTTTACATTTAGTTAAAATGTAAAAACAAACATGCTCTGGATGCTTAAATATTTTTTCTTGGCATTTACTATTAACACCCTCATGATATAATCATTTTTAAAAAATATATATTCATTGTTTTCAAACTTTTTTTAGGCTGGTTGCCTGATTTATAAGAAAATGAATCACCCTTTCTTATAAAAAATTAATTCCTTAAGGTGTTATAAAAAAAATTAATTCCTTAACTATTTTTCATTTTTTTTTTTTCTTCTGTAAACCTTTTTTTAGGAGATTAATCAAACCTTTTTCAATTGTTTATAATTTTTTTTTTTTTTGAGCCATACTAAAATGACTTAGTTTAGTTTTAAAAACCCAGTTTTTTTTCTATATTAGTTATTTTGTGCCAGTAATGTTGAGATAATTTTTTTGCAAATCTTCTCTTTTGACATGTTTATTTTAATTTTTTACTAATTTCCTAGAGCTAATTTTTCTAATTTTTAGATTATTTTTTTGAAAATTTTTGTTATAAAACACACCAAGTAATAGCTTATATATAGAGCTTTTATATGTTGAGGATATTTACTGAAGAAATACAAACATTTTTTTAGAATTGTGCTTTATTTTTTAAAGCTATTAATGCCATATGGCCAGGGACTATATCAACCACCCACATCTATTTATGGATAATTTTTTTTTTTGCTGATATTTAAATGGACATCTTCATTTCTTGTATGATAGTTATTTTTTTTACGTCCAATTAAAATCCAAATTTTCTCAATATAATTTAAACAATGTATAGATCTATAATATCAAAAAGCTGATGTGGGTAGGAAGCCGTTAATAACTTTGGTAATGTTCAAAGTTTTACTTTGGCTGTTATTTGATATTTAATTACAGTTAATAGGATCATAAATTAGTGAATAATCTACTTTTTGTAGTTACCAAATCATATTATGAGGCATTTTCTCTATTTGATGAATTTCTCTCCAACTAACAATTATTGGAAATGACCTTTTGCTGTAATCACAGCCTAGTCTAGCATTTGAGATAACATTGGAAGAGTATTAATTCTATAAATATTTTTCTTCTCAATTCAATTCCAGTATTTTTTAATATTGAGAGGCTATGAGTACAGGAAATGCCTGACATTTATTATTACAAAAGGAAAATTTATTAATTCTGTATTTAATAAATTTAAGTGACTGAAGTGATACATTTAGGGGCTTATGGTCGAGTGATTAGAGTTCTGGCCACAGGCTTCGGGTTCGAGTCTCGGCGGTGCTTGTAGTAGTTTGGAATTCACTTTTAAGCCGTAGGTCCCGGTCTAATAAGGTTGTAGAGCGTTGGGTGTAGTGCTGACAACCCTACCCCCGTAAAAGAAATCATCTCTTGTCTCGTAGTCTGCTATTAGGCAGATGGCCTTGGTTCACCATGAGGCTGTTACACCATTCATGATAATGATAAAGTGATAAATTAAAAAAAAAAACATGTAATATAAAAAAAAAAAAATTTAAAGCCAATTCCTACTTTTTTTTTCACTATTGCAGAAAGTCTTTTATAAATAATTTTCATTCATTTTTTCAAGTTTATCTGGCGCCATCTATTGGTAGATATATGCAGCTTAAATCTAAATAAAATTAAAATTAATTGATTAAATTTATTTACTGAATTAATATTTGAAAAACTGTATTAACATCAGTCATCCACTGCAAGTTCAAAAAAAAAAAATGTATTTGAACTTGAGAGGATGAATAAAAAGTATTTTATTAACGACTGAAAATTTGAACAAGATATATATAGGGAGAATGTGAGCTAATAGAAGGAAATGTAAAAAGAAAATGTGTATCTAGATTTTGTACGTATTCATTTGTATGAAAATCGTAATAGAAATAGTTACTCACGCGTAATCTCGATGCTTTGACTTCCGTTTCTGGTTTGTGAATAGGTACTTACAAAATAAAAATTGGATATTCCCCACTGTTACCTATATGTGCCACTGGGACGTTTTTAAATTCACTTGTTATGGAATCCCTTTGTTTCTTAAATAGATTCTTACAAAATTAAAAGTTGGAATTCTCGCTGGTAAGTCAGACTTTTCTAAAAAATGGGAAGTCCCCTTTTTCGCGGATTCTCAATGTGCCACTATTATCTTACTTTTTGTTTCATCGGTTCATGTTTTTGTGCGAATTCCCGCCGCCACCTATGTGTCACTGAAATAAATTCAACAGTTGTGGAATCCCCATAACAACATATTACAGTCTATGTCTTGAATAGATAGTTACAAAATTAAAAGTGGGAATTCTCGCTGGTAAGTCGGAGGTTTCAGAAAGTGGGGAAATGCCTCGTTTCGCGGATTCTCCATGCGCCACTATTATCTTACTTTTTGTTTCATCGGTTCATGTTTTTATTTCTTTCCTTCTAATTTATTAAAAAAATCAATGATGTTACTTTTTCATAGATGGGCCCCCACTCAAAAATTTGCCACGGATCTCAGATGGTATAGTTATGCCACTGGCAAATCAGTTATGATTCTTCCGTATCAATGCATTCAATTTATCATCTCGCTGCGATCCCACCGTAATAATAATAATAGTGATAATAAATCAAAGGATTCTGATGTTAGGATAAAACAATCTGTGTGTTGTTATCTCCTCTTTATAGTTCCGAGAATATAGACGTTTTATAGGGCTTTTTCTGTATACGATAAATATGCAGAAAAAGCCCTATAAAAACGGTTTATCAATGTGTAATGAACATTTACTGTGAACTTGTTACTTTGAACACAACTCGTTTGATTATGATGTAATAAAAGAGGCAACTTCTCCAACTTTTTCTTCTTATTTGCAGCAATTTTTTTTCTATCTAGAGTTGTTTACTTTTTTATTGTTTTCTAACTTATTTAAAAGTGCGAGCGATTATTTTTGAAAAGTGTTGTCTGACTATTTGGATATCTACAATGCTTTCTCGTGTCATCTATTTATTATTTTTCCTGGCGTTTTTAGATTTTATAAATTCTAGTATTTTTAAAACCTTGCATTTGGAGAAGAGTTGCTGGAAACTCTATAGAGAGCAAACAAGAGTTCTTAAAGGTAGGAAATCGAGTTTTTAGCTTAATAATTATGGTTAAAGAATATTTTATCGAACTTCAAGTAAAATAGTGTTCATTTAACAATAATTATTAAACTAAAAAGTTTGTAAAAATGTAGAATTAATACCTGCCACGACAAATAAGCAAGATTTTTAGAAAATGCTCTGATAGCTTAGGTTCGAATTAGCTGATGTTGTCTGTTGCAGTCAATGCTTTCAGAAACGAGGAGACTCGATGATGAATGTGGCAATGCGAGTAAATGCCTCATATTGACAACCAGGTTACCTGAAGAGGTTTCTCCCATCCAACATTTAAATGCATAACAATTATCCACGAAGTTGATAATCGTTATTGCATGCAATTGTTATTGCAATTATTGTTGATGATTAGTTTGGCCCATTTGTTGGTTGTTCTTGACATACAGTCCAAAATTAGTAGACGCACTTGGGTTTTATTTTTTACCCATAGAATTTTAGGTATTATTTTTGAGAGCAGAGTTTTTCGTTTTCTTGATCAGTTGTTTTCGTGTCCTTGACTCTTTCTTATTGGTGTATTATTTTTTTTTTAAAATTCTCTCATGGACATAATGTTTATTCAGACATTACATATATAATGTTATACATAATGTTTATTCAGAAAATAATTGAGTAATTATTAAATAATTTAATAAAAATAATTAATTCAGAAGAAAAAAATGTAGAATTGTTTTAAAAAAGATCGTCTGATGAAATTAAAGTCAGTTTTATTTAAATGAAAATGAGATTTGCAAGAAAAAAAATCGTTTAGAATTAAAAATAATTTGGAATTTTTAAGATTGCTGTTATGCGTTTTGTTCTTACATTACATTTTAATGTTTATGGGTAACCTGCATATCAGCCCAACGATATATATATATACATATATTTCGATTTTATTAATACATTATTTATTAATACATTTAGATAGATTGCTCCAAAATAATATCATTACCAAATTTTATGAGTTTTCATGTATTACAAAATTTTTGAATTTATAGTTCTTTCTTTCAGTTGGCTTTATTTGCGGAAGAAGATTTTAGAGATCCAACTAAGAGCTAAGTGAAGCCAACTAAAACCATTATTCATTATAGTTTCATTACTATTCGTTTATATTAATGATAATAAATATTGTTTAATATTTAAACAGTTTATTATTTATAATGCGGATTTCATAATAACCACAAATAATGAAAGAGAGCCTTCGTATAATATATCATAACGACTGGTGAATAGTTAGGTTTTTATTGTACACTTTTACCCCTTTTCTTTGTTAGGAAAATAAAAGGATGGAATAAAACCAAAAAAAAAATAAATAAATACAAAATTATAAAATCGAAAATTTATAAAAATCGATTCTGATTTCGACCTTTTTTTTTTTGTGTGGAAAATCTATTTACTTTTCAGCATCACCAGCATAATCCCTATGTGTACTTGTGTTTTTAAATGAGTTCATACTCTGTTTTATTTTTCAATAGTTTTGGCATCGACAACTGGTTCCTCATTGTACTGAATTTAAGTTTAAGTTTAATTTCTTTTATTTTGCATTTTACTTTTTATTATTAGTATTTTTAATCTTTTTTTTTTTTTTTTAGTACCATTTAACTTGAATTTTTTGAAAGTTTATCTTGTATTTCTTACTAACATTAATTAAGCAGCCAATTAAAATTTAAAGCATATCTATGAATGAAGATGAGGAGGTTTAAGGGGTATTTCCCCCTGTTGGTACTCCGTAATCGGTAAGCCAGCCAGTTGCCTTCGTATAATAAATATTCTTTAAAGTGTGTGATGCTCTAATAATTTGGCCGAAGACTGTACATAAATATAGCAGAATAAATTTCAATGACCTCTTGTAGATGAAGTTGTTCTAGATGGTTCTACTAATTCTGTTACATCTAAAATACATTTGATTGAGAATCTTTTTCAATATCACCTTTTAGTTGTCCTTTGTTTAGCTTCATCAGTGACACACTCATATTGCTTTTAATAAATCGCTTGTCTACTACCTTTGTTACTTCATTTCCTGTTTTTCCTTTTATATATATATATATATTGTTCCAATGCAGCTGGCAAACACCAGACACTTGGATGCCTTAAGGCAAGCGCTGCACAGACGTTACTCACTTTGCATTACCCAGGGGGCGCGTGTAACTTGAAGATAAGCCACGGACGCGGAGTAACAATGCCCCCGCAACTATCTACGATCTTATTAGGACCGGGACCTACTTTTTAAAGTGGATCAGAACCACTACAACATTCCATGGCACCGCCGGGACTCCTCGAACCCGAAACCTATGGTAGCCCAGAGCGCTAGCCTCTGGGCCATTCAGGCCCATATATATTTATTTTTAAATACATAAAAAAAAGGAATAATTAAGAGTTGAGACGAAAAATAGAAAACAGCTCAATGTACTTCTAGCGGCAACCCCAAACAGTCATAATACATTGATTTCCGAAGAGTGATTTGGTTTAGTTTGTCGCTCTACGGTAATTTTTTACACACTTTAGGTAATTAGACCATGACCTACAATTTAACGTGGATTCCGAACCCCTTACAAACATCCATGTCACTTCCAAAAAGTTAGGAAAATCAGAAATATTTAGATTATATGTCTGAAAATAACTATGAATCTCATCATAACTATAATCATCATAATAAGAATTCATATATAACATCTGAATATAACGCTCAAGTTAGTGCAACTGCTGTCGTTTCACAATTACTAACTCTCCCCAGTAAAGTAGTATTCTATTATCAAAATTTTGAATTAAACTTTTCTTTAAGTTAAAGAAAATTCTGTTTCATTTTAAACATTAATCTTCCAGCACCATTATCTGAGACCCATAGATCATTTGTATTGTATTCTCTCTCTCTCTATATAATATTTCTTTGGCTTTTGTTCATTTAATGGACAACTTGTTCCAAACATTGATTTTGTATGGGTTGTTTAGATACATATGCTTTTTTATCTATCGAAGTGTATCGATCTTTTTTAGCTATCTTTCTTTTTCTTCGATGGCGCAAAAGAACCTGTGATGGGCCAGGACTGTCTGTCTACTGTCAAATTCCGAGACATGACATGTTTTCTTTTTAATGGGGTAAAGTTGTCATCTCTACGCTGCACAAATATTAGACCGCGACCTACGGATTATTAAAGGGATTTCGAACGACTGCAAAACATCTATGGCACCTCCGGGACGCGAAATCTGTGATACCTTTCGTCAGAGCGCTTGTCACTCGGCCATCAAGCCTATCTAGCTCTCCACACTTTTGATATCGTGTTTGTCGAAGGATTTTCAGTTTCGTTGTTGCAGTTTATGTGTACCTCGGATTGTTAACAATTTCTTTATCTTTTTTTTTAGGGTACTGAATATGAGGTATTTTAGGAATTATGTGTACCAGATATTATTATGGTTGTTTTTGCGATGGGTTTTGGTTGGTATTCTATGTATTAATATATGATTGTCTATTCTGTGAAGCAAGTGAAAGCTATATGTAGTGAAGATTGTTTCCAGCGAAGTAGTGTTAGTCTATAGAGCACACACATACGAACTTTTTCCTTTTATTTATATAGATAAAAACAACAACTTTACCGGATTTCTTTCTCTCTTAACATTGCTGGCATTATTAAGAAATGAAATTTTCAGCAAAATCAGTCGAGTAGTCTATAGGGCACATGCATACGAACATTTCCTTTTATTTATATAAATAAAAACAACAGACCTACCGGATTTCGTTGAAACTTTTTCTCTAAACTAATAAAAAGAGTGAAATTTTCAACGAAATAGTAGGCGGCCGATTAGTTTTTTGACACTATAATTGACACACTTACGAAAGCAGCATTGCTTTATAGATATATTTAGTCTACTGGTGTAAAAAATTTAAGAAAAAAAGTCTTTCCTTATGTGAGATAAAATTTTCTTCATTAAAACATAAACTTCTCTTTTGCAATAGTACGAAATGCAATTAAAGCATAATTATTAAACCGAATATAACTCAGCAAATGTGATTATGAGCAATTTACGATATCGCGCTTTATCTCTCGGAAAACGCCTCATATTCTGATAATTTGTACTCTTTTGGGCATAGTAATTGGGATTTATATCTAGGTTCCCATCGTTTCTGTTTCATAAATTTACTAAATTCGAGAAGATTCAGCTGGTTAGTTCTGTTTTCTGGAGTTGATTTTTTTCCAAAACAATGTTTCATAATTAATTTAATAACAAGAATATATAACACATCACGCATTGTCTCAGTCTAGATAAGAAAAACAAATTTTTTTTTAGAAATTCAGTTCATTCGTCTACATACTCTCCTTCAAAAAGGATACATTCATTTCAACGCTCTAACTTTTCGATGCCCTTTTTTGTATAACGATTTCTTTTTGCTCTCAAAATAGACTTCGGTTTCGGGAATCATTTCTTCTTTTGAGCTATATTTCTTTTCCTGGAGCATCTCTTTGTATGTCTACAAAAAGCCAGTAGTCGTTGGGGGCCAGATCTGGAGAGTACGGTGGGTGGGGAAGCAATTCGAAGCGTAATTCATTCAATTTGATCATTGTTTTCATAGAATTGTGACAGGGACCACCGTCTTGGTGAAGCAGCACTTTTTTCTTTTGCATGTAAGGCCGTTTTTCTTAATTTTTACACTCAATCGATCCAATAATGCCATGTAATATTTGCTATTGATAGTTTTATCTTTCTGAAGATAGTCAATGAACAAAATACCATACGGGTCCCAAAATACGGATGTTACAAGTTAACAGCTGACTTTTGAGTTTTTGGTCGCTTTGGACGACTTTCACCTGCTGCTGTCTACTCAGCTGACAATCTTTTGATGCAAGTATGTAGTAATAGATCCATGTTTCCTTCAGTGTCGCATACTGAGGCAAGAAATCCTTTTTATCTCGCTTGAACAGCTCCATACAGAACTCTGAATCGTCTATGCGTTGTTGTTTTGGATCCTTAAAACCACTGTAACCTGTAAACGAATTATCAGAATGTCATAGAATTTTGACATGTATCGTTTGAGGATACTAATGTCCAGGAATCATATGGGTCAGTCAACAGTGTTAAAATATATATGTGTCGGACTGGAGACTTATAGAGTGATGTTTTATTGATAATTTAATTAAATGTACACCAGATCTTAAAATGTTCCGTTTGGAGGATATTTGTTTCGGAATGTGCTCGACACACACAATGCAGCTGCATTTACTGCTTCTGTGGTACATTTAGTATAACGCTGTATCTGCTATATATCGAAGGTTCAAGAGGCGATTGTCCTCAGCTTGGAATAACCGGCGTTCCAATACAACAATCCATTTATATTAATTAAAACTAAATGTTTAGCAATTGAAATGCAATTTCTTTGTTTTGCGTTTAACTATTCTATGAAATTTATACATTTATTTGATTCTTTTTTTTTTTGAAACAAAGGGGTTGTAGTTAAGAATTCATTCTGATTTTCGAACTGCATAAGTCATTTATTTGTGCTGCATTTGAAGAATATGTATAATAATTTTCTGTTGAGGGGGCCAAAGAATAGGGAAGATGTTTCGGGGTGAGTTTTTAAAGTGTAGAAACTCCATTCGAAACCCATTTAAAAAGCCGAAGCATATTGATTTATAAAGATCACCCGAGAGAGAAAAATATAGGAAATGAAAATTTCCATACTAACGTTGCTGGTCGTTGTACTGATTAATTTCAAACGTTCAGCTCAATTATAAGAAGGGCGCTCTAGTTTTTTTTTTAAAAAAAATTTTTAATAGAGGTATTAAATGGTATTTATATTGTATTGTAGTGTGCAGGTTGGGTAACCCGATTGTAACTGGGGGGTTAAGATACTTGAGGCACAGATTCGAGAACTCACAGCTTTATCGACACAGGCACAAACAACACATACATACAATTAGAGACATACAGAATTTAACACATTTAAAGACAGATAATTACTGATTCGTGGAAAGACTCTACTTCTAAGCCGAAAACCCGATACTCGGCTACGCGCAAGTTGCGCGAAACATACTTCCTGTCCAGGTAAAGGCAGGCCAACTAATGTGTAGGCCTGTGTACCTGTAACTAATGTGTATCTGTATAGGCCAACTAATGCGTTAAATATATTTCCTCTTGGTATCAGAGATTATAAGCTAAACTTTTACTCAGCGGGAGCGCTGGTTGTGCGGTACTTCCTCTCGGGTGAGAGTTTCGAGGCTGACTGACCATTCTCCTGCATACCACAGGGAGCGCTCTTGCCAGTGTGTGTAGGCGGAAGCACGATTAAAATACATATATTATTAATAATACATTAAATGAAATATATGTTTCGAATTGATAATGTCTACATATGCATGTCTGAATATACATAAATAATTGATATCTATTTCGTAAGTGAAAAAAAAATTATCCTTTTATTGAATATTTAATGATATTTTTATTTTTACGTCTGATCATAATGTATTATTAATAATTCTTATGATAAAGTAGTCTTTCAAATTAATAATTATTCTAAATTAAGTATTCTTATTTAGACAAATTAAATTCTTATTGCTGTTTTTCCTTATTCGACATATTTGAAGAAAATACTTTTATCTAATTTTCCTTAGAATCTTCTTTCCATCTGAAAATAGATTATTCTGCAAATGGTGTTTTCATATTCTTCAAACTCTAGAAGGTCATAAAATCTTCAATCACTTATTCTGAAAT
This sequence comes from Caerostris extrusa, assembly GCA_021605095.1. Taxonomy (NCBI): domain Eukaryota; kingdom Metazoa; phylum Arthropoda; class Arachnida; order Araneae; family Araneidae; genus Caerostris; species Caerostris extrusa. The sequence goes on along the minus strand of BPLR01012797.1, from coordinate 60,457 downwards.
AAAACTGTTCGCTTTATATATCTCGAAATGATTTTTCAAGTGTTTTAGTTCTTGAAAGTACTCTTGAAATATTTTCGTTTTTCTGTTGCAAGTTTTTGGGCCGGTAGAAAAGTTGCTGACTCAACAGTTTTGTTTGCAAAATTTTCTAACTCTTCATTTTATGTAAAGTTTTCACTACTTTTATTTTACAGCTTACAGCTGTGCGAAGAACGCTTAGATTTCGAATTTAAAATAGAAAAAAATCGTCTGATGCACCATGCTGTTCTTAATTATTTCAATCTTCATACTATTTTATAAAAGCGTTCGATTTTAGCGAAAAGAATGTGAATTACAAAATTGAAATAGATAAAACTTTTCAATATATCGACAATGTAATAATGTCATATGTCTTTATTGCAAACTAGCAGATATGACTCTTTGTTACCTGGCAACAGAAAATAAAATAGTTTTAGGTTTTGGAGGTTTCATGAATACTGAAAATAGTAGTATTTTAAATAATTCGACTTAAATAATGTAATCTGACATTGCCTGGTTTGTTTAAATATATTTGTTAAATGAAATATTCTCTAAAGTAAACTTTTCTAAACTTTAATGAAATAAAATACTAAATGCAATTTTAAAAATAAAATAAAATTAGAAATTAAAAATAATCTAATTAAGTTTTATAATATTTTTTTTCATTAAAAAAAGACTTCTTTTCTCACATTTGATAATGTGGTATTACTTCATAACTCTTCGAACTGAATTGCTTGGTTGAAATCTAGAATACTGTATCCCTGAGGAAGTCGCCAATCCTGCAATCCGGTATATTTCGCCAATTTCTTTAGGGTTGCAGTACTGTAATTAGAAGAATTTGCAATTTCTGTTTCTGAATAATATAATGATTATTTTATTGATACTTTGATAATTATTTGTAGAATTTTTATTAATAGTAAATAAGAAATATATATTCTTTTAAATAATTATTCCGATAAATTATTGATTATGAGTTTGTTCTTATAACGTATGTCGACCACTGATATAGAATATAAACTTTTATGAAGTTGCCGCTCATGAAAACGATCTTTTTATTTTATTAATAACTTATATTTGATTATCAAATGATTATTTTCTTTTTAATGTTGTTGTGACATAATTAAAATTTGTAACAACCGTTATTTTAATTGGAGCTAAAAATTTTTACTTTTTTTTTTTAAAACATTATTTCACGGAGAAAAACGACGCTCGAACGTATTAAATATTTCTGCAGTTTTGTGGTGTTTGTTTTAAATGCTGTTTAGTTAAAGTTTTGTGGCAACCGTTATTTAAATTCAAGCGGAAAAATTTAATTTTTTGTTTAGAACATTAGTTCACAAAAGAAATTTTCGTATCCAACAAAGAATATATCAGAATAAAATGTAAGTTATTCTCAAGTATCTTCTTTTTTATTAATATTGTTTTATCATTCGAATTCGGCGTCATGAACTACATGAAATATTTTTGCATAAAGGGAGGAAAAATGGCTTATTAGCAAATAACTTTGGCGGGTACTTACGTACTAACGGTACCTTGGCGACAATTAGTGAAAACGCCAACCGCCGCTACAGATTTGGCGGTTTTTAAGTGGCGCCAATCCACACTTAAAAAACAATCAAAACGCTTTCAAAATATTTTTATTCAAAACAATAAAATATATAAAACACTTCATTTAAAATCAAAAACAATATATAAAACACTTCATTTAAAATCAAAACGATTTCAAAATGCCGACCACAACGACTTTTACGTTTAGTAAACAAACTTTCCTCAATTTCCACAATGCAATCTGGTCCACCTACCTTTTTTTTTGGTTTATTCACCATATCCAAGACACATAATTCACGCATGTAATTGTTCCAATCTGTAACAGTTTTTATCCGATATATCAAGTTGCTTTTCACAAAATTTAATCGACGTCAACTCCTCGCACCAGCAGTATATGAATCTCAAAGCTGTACGAAATGGAATTCTGCTTCCTTCAAACCAGTTGTCTTTTCGGAATCCCACAAGATGAGCACACTGACTGAAATTGCATTTCCAAAACTTACGTTCACCAAAATAAAGTTTCATGTCATGGGAATTGGGACATTTTCGTTGTTTTGGTAAAATATTTCGCTCCTGGAAAAATAAAATTGCATCGTGCTCCGTTTCAGGCAAATCCCAAATACGCATTTTCGTATCACAACAATATGGCGTCGAAACTCAGCAAATCTACAGCCGTTAAGATTGCCGCCACTTAAAAGGGCCAAATCTGCAGGGGTTACTGTATTGGCGCCCCTGAAAACCGCCAAATCTGCAGGGGTTCCATTGGCGACACTTAAAAATGCCAAGTCTGTCGCCAAGGTACCTTTAGTACGTAAGTACCCTTTGGCGTAATTTTATTTAGCGATATAAAAAATTACAGACCTATTCAGCCATATATATATATAACTATTTTGAGAAATCATCATGAGATTACATTGTCGTCGTCGTCGAAATGTCTCATAGTGGAATATAATGTTAAAATACTGCAAAAAGTTGAAAAATGATTTTGGAATGCTGGGAATTTTATTTATATTTTTAACGGCCATAAATTCTTGCATCCTTTGCACCTGTTTATATTGATGAAGAATTACTTTTCCATTTCTTTTCTCTTTACTCCCTTCCTCACTTGCGCTCATCAGATAATTGGGTTTTTTGTTGTTGTTATAACTTAACTTTTTCGCACAAAGGAATTTTCTTATTATCTGAAATCCTACAAATCATTTTGTTGAAATATTTACCTATTATTTGTTTTTATTTTGTTAAATTATGGAAAATTATTACTTGCTTAAAGTGATCAAATATATGCTAAAACTTTCGGATGTATATATATATATTTAACTGAGATGAATAATAAATTTCTCTCTCATATTTTTTTGTCAATTGCCAGCACAATTCTGAACTAACCATCTTCAGATATAGCATTTAAATATTTGATGAATTTCCCGATCAATGTACCTATCATCATATACCTCTAATTCCGATCCTATACCTGTATTTATCATTGCCCTATATATTATATATATCACAAAAAGGATTATAATTATCATTTTCTGGGAGGACTTAAAGAAGTTATTGTTTCACATTTGCATATTGACCAGGAAAAAATCCAGAAAACTGCCACGAGGCAGTCAGTTGATGTTTAGTCGATGACAGTGTGCAGAACCGACGATGACAACTGTGACTATACTCACGCTACCAGATGATTAGAATTCCATACCCTTCTACACGAGAGCTGCATTCTGTAATACATTGTGTTATTGGCAGTTACATAATGTTCATATGATAAATATTCTGTAATACGAATACTACATCTTAGATATTCGTAATAACATGAAGCTGGAAATATGCATAATCTACATTTTGTGAAATTTATACCCACTACTATTACAGTAATTTTAAACGCAATAAAATTAGACGGGTACTCTTATAATTCGGGTACTCACGCATTAAAACACTGTTGGATGCCTGTTCTCCATGAATCTGTGTTTTTGAACACGATTATTTGTTATAATGGCTGAAAATAAGAATACACCGGTTTTACAATGGACGGATCCAACAGCAAGCACTAGTTCTTAGACTTCGAGGTAAAATAAATTGCAAATTTTGACTCTTAACCGTGCGAACTAAATATCTTACGCGCTTACTTAGAAATAAGCTAGTGTTCATTCTCTAAAAACTTTTTAGGCGCTTCAACAATTGCGAAATTCCAATCCTGTTCTTTGACATAGCAACTCATGTAAGCAAAGCGCAATCAAAAATAGTAAACATAGCATTTTTTTTTACTAAAATGAAATTTTTCTAAAATGCTAAAATTCAATGCTAACGCCAACCACTCAGAGGTATGATGTCAAGAATATGTGACTTCCGATTGGTGGCATTCTATGACGTAGAGATTTGAGGGTTCTTACGTATTAACGGTACCTTGGCGACAGTTGCGCTAATAAAGAGCACACGCGTCAACCGGTTTTGAATTGCGACGTTAGATTGGCGACACTTAAAAACCGCCGAGTCTGTCGCCAAGGTACCTTAATACGTAAGTACCGATTTGAGTATCTTGTGGAAATTATAGAGTAGCAATATAATAGAGCTCGTCTCCCTATCCTAAAAGAACAAAAAATTGGGGTAATATCTTGTTTTTTTTGTTCTAGAATTGGCGCTGCATCGGCCCTTGACTCACTTTTCCTGCAATCATTTATTTAGAAAACAGACATGCTACGAAACGATTCTGAAAATTGCGAAACATAACTGAAATTCTCCTTCTCAAGTTATGCATTTATTTAACTACGTGCTTTACATAAATATAATAATTTATTACATTCTTTACATCGATAAATAGATACAAGAAATGCTATTTTGTTTACAACTGTGATCATTTTGTATATGAAATATAATAAAACATTACAAGAAATTCATATAAATGAATATTTTTATTTTGTACACATTTTGGAGGGAAAATATTATTCAAGTAATTTTATTAATAGAATATAAATGCCAAATATTTAGAAAATTAAATTTACATTTATTTACAGCCGAAAAAAATGAATAATTTCTATTGAAATCAATGTATGAAAGTAAACTTTTTCCCCTTCGCGCCAACAGCATAGAGAAGTAATAGCCAACAGTAAATAGTGTCGCCAAAAATCTCCAAACTATCATTATATTTGTTAAACTACAAAGTAAAAATCACATAAGATGTACGCTTTACCTAAACAGAAACAGTGATGCTCGTACTATTAATATTATTACTCTATAGTGAAGATCCATAGTTAGAGTTTTCTTTTATCCTAACGTGATAAAAACGCAACAAAGCAATTCATGATCAGGATACAGAACCGGCAGCATAGATTAGTTATGCAAGGATTTTAAGATTTATAAACGTATGCAAATGCCAACGCCTACCCTTTGATAAAAACATTAATACACATGCACTCTGTACCCATAAACTTGTGTTTTGTAATACGCGAGTCCAAACTATAAAACTACGTAATAACCATGAACATTTTTTGTTCCTAATTTACTATTAATCAATGTTCATTAGTTACAAACTCATATTTGTGGTTTTTTTATTTGGTGTTTTTCAATTTTTTGTTTCATTGAATTGCTGACGATATCAAATAAATAAAGCATAATAATAATAAAAACATAAATAATCGATTAATAAACATAAATAATCAGTTGGGCCGATATAAAGGCTACCCATATAATTTAGAATTTAATGTAAGAACAGAAAGCATAATAGCATTCTTAAAAAAAAAAAAAAATAGAAATTCCAAACGATTTTCTGTTCATTTTTTTTCCAAACGATTATCTCATTTTCACTTTGAAATAAAATTGCCTTTGCTTTCACCAGACGATCTTTTGGAAAAATTTTACATTAATTTTCTTCTGAATTAATTTTGTTTACTAAAATTATTTAATAATTGCACATTAATTTTGTACATAAACATTATTTATTATAAAGCTTGTGAAAGGAATTAAAAAAGTTCTGAATTAAAAATTCTTTAAATAAAGTTTTTTAATTAAAAATATTGAAAGGAATTTAAATAAATTTATAAGAATAGTTCGTGAAAGTAATTTAGTTTGAAATAAAATTATTTGCTTTCACCAGACGATCTTTTGAAAAATTTTACATTAATTTTTCTTTTGAATTAATTTTGTTTACTAAAATTATTTAATAATTGCACATTAATTTTGTACATAAACATTATGTAGAAAGCACGTGAAAGGAATTTAAATTTATAAGAATAGTTCAAAGTAATTTAGTTTCACTTTGAAATAAAATTATTTGCTTTCACCAGACGATCTTAATCCTAGACGATCATTAATTTTTCTTCTGAATTAATTTTTGTTTACTAAAATTATTTAATAATTGCACATTAATTTTGTACATAAGCATTTGTAGAAAGTACGTGAAAGGAATTTAAATGAACTTATAAGAATAGTTCGTGAAAGTAATTTAGTTTCACTTTGAAATAAAAATTATTTGCTTTCACCAGACGATCTTAATTAGACGATCATTAATTTTTCTTCTGAATTAATTTTGTTTACTAAAATTATTTAATAATTGCACATTAATTTTGTACATAAGCATTATGTAGAAAGCACGTGAAAGGAATTTAAATGAACTTATAAGAATAGTTCGTGAAAAAGTAATTTAGTTTCACTTTGAAATAAAATTATTTGCTTTCACCAGACGATCTTAATCCTAGACGATCATTAATTTTCTTCTGAATTAATTTTGTTTACTAAAAATTATGCACATTAATTTTGTACATAAGAAGTTATGTAGAAAGCACGTGAAAGGAATTTAAATGAACTTATAAAAATAGTTCGTGAAAGTAATTTAAATAAACCTATAAGAATTTGTGAAAATATTTAAAAATTAACCAATAAAAAAACGTTGAAAATAGTCAAGGACAAAAATTGATCAAAGAGATGTTGAAAGTAGCCAAGGGCGAAAATTGATCAAAGTAACGAAAATTTCTCTCTCGGAAACAATACCTATAATTTTCCTAGTAACAAAATATTGGTTCCTGTAGAGTTTAACTATCTCACTTCGTTCTTTTTGAAACAACAAAGCGTCCTTTTTGTTGAGTTTACCTTCGAGTTGGTAAACAATAGCTTTTTTATTCGTAATCAGACGAGACCTTGACATTCATTACTCAGATTCATCAAAGCAGACAGTTCGATCTTCTGTCTGAGAAATAATCTTGGATCGCTCTTTCAATCGCTGTTCGCCTTCTCTATACGCTGGTTGTCTGTGATAGGTTTCCTGTTTACGACTTCAGGAAAGAGTTTATAGGTGCACAATTGAACGATCCACTCTCTAGTTCAGCTGGAAGAAAAAAAAAAAAAAAGATGTGTTGTTTTCCACTGTTAACAGATCAATAATTCTTGTAAGAATGCAGATTACTTTTCTCACTAAGAAATTTTTTTTATTTCATTCCGATGTGAATGAAAATCCATTATTAATCAAGCAAAAGCGTCTTATAATCAGTAGAGCTGAATTCTTTCAAATAAGTTAAATGTCTTGGTTCTCAAATTTTTGTTCTGGTTCACTGAACTGATACTGATATAAAAATAAATAAAATTTAATCGAACAGAAAATAAATGCATTTTTCTATTTCACTTAAAAATTTGTCGTTGAAGAGGTTAAAAAACAACAACAACAATAAAAAAAAAAACCACTCTTTCATGTTAAGAAGACCTTTATATTTAAACATTTATCCAAGAAAGCCGAATTACTTAAAGGTAAGGTGGTCATTATTTGAGTATGATTCTAAATTGCAAGGTAATAGTCCACTGATGTTTTCTTTTCAACTATCAAATTTAACACTACTACATTATTTATTAAACCAAAATAAATGTATAATTATCTCGTGTTAGATTTTTAAATATGGTTAAGTTATAATGTTTAACGGACTTAAAGACGTATTTATGATCTTACATTGTAAAAGTAAGTTTTTAATCTACCTTATGTTACTTTTCAATTCGATTGAGATAGTTGCACATTTAATGCGACATTAGTTCAACTCAAACAATTGTTAATGGCTATATTAATTTATATACCTGTATTTTTACCCCTGAGATCTCATTTTTTTACATAATCTACCACGATAATCATCTACGAGATAAAAGGAGTGATTATTGCCTTCTAGTGGACATTCAGGAGCAATAACAACATTTATCTCGCCGAATGAGATAAAACTAGGACAACTTCTAGTGAGTACCCGATTGATTATTGATACGAGACAATCGATTGTTAGGAACTTCACCTTCACCATGTATTTGAAAGTAGAGAATTGTATGTATTTGAATGTATATCATTAGTGGATTTGAATCTGAGCTTTCTTTTTTTTTTTCTCCACACCTCATCCCTTTCCCTAGGACTGCTTAGCCCCCTATCAGTTAGAAAGGTGGGGTGGAAGATCGCTGGGCCTCATGTATACCACGAACAGTCCACCGACGGGATAAACATAGTGCTTTCTATGAAAACTTTTAGAGGTTAATACCTCGCATGCCCTTGTCGTATGGGAAAAAATTCAGAAAACTCTCACCAGGCAGTTCGTCTATCGACGAGAGGCTTTGTCACAATCGTCATCGAATTACCTCGTATATGAAAACAGTGACTCTAATGCACGTCATTACTATATTCATATATATTACTACGAATCAGAACTTTCTTTTTTTCTCCTCACTTCACCCATGTCCCTAGAGTTGCGTAGCTCCCTATTAGTTAGAAAAGTGAGGGTGGAAATTCGGTGGGGCTCACGTATATCACGAACAGCCCACTGATGGAAAACCTAGTGCTTTCCGTGCAACAGCATGCACATATTGACCACGCGAAGAGAAGTAGTGGCGGTCCACAATCAACAACTCTCGACATTCCAAGGAAAGTGCAGGGAACTTTGGATGCTCCAATATCTGAAGAACAGTTTCACAATGATTAGCTGAAAGTGTCTTATACACAAGCCGCCATTTAAGAAGACTGTCATTGACACCAACACATTGACTTAAAAGGTTGTTGTAGAGTCGGGAACGAGCCACTTGGACTACTGAATGGCACAATGTGATGTTCAATGATGAGTCTCTGTTTTATTTGTCTTATAATTATCGCCGGGTGAAACTCTGGAGGTGTTGGAGAGGTCCAATTCGAACATAATTGCCAAACGCCATGCTACTCGTTAAAGTTGAATAAGGTTTTGGGGTGCCATAAGACCCGATAGCACGTCACCCTTGGTATGCATCAGTGGAAAATTTACGGTGTGACGATACGTTGATGAGATGTTGCAGCCGATTGTACTATCTTATGTTCAGACTGTAAGGTGGTATTTTCCAACAAGACAATGTGAGACAGCATATGTGGATTTCATTCATCAGCAGACAAGCGACATTCTTTACGACATTCCTCAGCTGACAAGCTTTGCAGAATATTCGTTGTATTCTTGGACTGCAATGTCTCCTGATCTCTCACCGATCTGAAATGTGATTGCTCATCGTTTGCCTCAGTCTCAGCTGGAGGACGAATTGTGGAGGATAGGTTGAGAGCATATTGGTTTCCATCTCTTTCCTCATGCTAATTGAATTTGTACCTCTTTGGTTTGATGCTTTCTTTCCTGCGAGAGGTGTCCTACTTCCTACTGATCACTGCATATTTAATTGCTGAGAAAATTAACTTTTTGTAAATAAAACCACTTATTGACGTTATACATTCTGTGTCTGTGTAACCATTTTCATCACATTATACCCACTCTTTTATGGTGTTGGATTTTCTATGTCGGCCATTGTGTGTTACCTAGACATATACTTTGTCTAAATTTAATTCCTCAAAACTAATTTTTCTTCATGCTGGAATTCATTATTCACCAGTGCATGTCCTTGTAAAATTAAAAAAATATATTGATGGAGCCTTTATATATCCATTGCATTAAGTCTGTCGTAACAAAAATTAAACAGTGCTATGATACATGCGATAAAAGAAAATTTATTACATATATTTCTAGATTAAACCCATAACATTTCGAAAATTATCATTTCAAATTCCTTCTTGGCAAATATGTACAAGAATTGTTGAGCATTACTGATATTTATTTTTAAAGTACTGCATTATTTATAGTACTTCAGTGACTATTTTCAAGGATAATTGTTTTTTTGAGAAAAATTTATTACCGGAAACTTTTCAAAAATTGTAGTTTACGACTTCTTCGCATTGCAATTTGTCATTTTAGGGCGAATCGAATAATTCTGAACTACCATTCTGAATTCTTAACTTTGGTACCTTTCGAGACAAAACTGAATCGTTCCAATTTTTTATTTGAATTCTAAAGTTGCTCAGAAAATTTGCTAAAGGAGGCATTTTAATGATTGAAGAAACTCTCATGAGCAGCCCTTAAAATCGTTGCTTTAGGGCAATGGCAACTGTAACTGCAGATACAAGATAGTTTTGGCAAATAATTGTTCTGAGAAAAATACATTAAAGGAAATAATTTCTTGTTTTGCCCGAAGGAAGGCTTGTGTTAAAGGAATAGACATGATCAACTTCAACTTCGTAGAAATAACGATTGTTATTATCAAACAAAAAATAAGACAAATATGGTCGACAGAGAATATTGGCATTAATGTTTGAGATACCAGAAAAGACTATTAGGAAAATATTCCCTATTATCCTAAAGTTTAGGAATTTCTTGGAATTTAAAGTTACTTGTTTTAATGGCAGTTAGTTTGAGAAACTCGGGACATATAAATAAACCATTATAAAACAGTCGTTAGGTTAATAAACTAATACAAAATGAAATAACTGAAATCATTTACGAATTTCAATTTTCTTATTTTATCACTTATGAATTTTAATATATAATGTTAAATGGTGGGACTAAATTAATTGTCAAAAATATAATATCAGTAGATAATATTTTCAAAATATTGGAATAATTATCTTTTTATATTCTGAAAGCCGGATAATTCAACACGAAATAGAGAGCACATACATTTTGATATTGGCAAATCGTTAGTCTTAGTGAAACATAATTCATGCAAATTTAATATGTAACTAAGATAAAGCTTGAAACTCTGGAATTAATTTGATTTGAGAAAGGACAAGTCTTAGTCAATATACACAATTCAATAACAGGGCAACAAATTAATTATCGCTCTTATACTTTTATCAAATATTTGTAAAGCGAGATTTTAATCAAAAGAATTCTCGAGTTTAAAAATAATATGCTTAACAAATACAGTGCAAAAACATAAATTAGTGTTTTTATAAAGCCAAGTAAAAAAAAAAAAAGAGAGACACCAATGAATTAGAAGTATTATGAAATAGTTGCTTTCATAAAACTATGTTAAACAACATCATATTCAGAACAAGTTTATAATTAAAAAAAAAAAAAGCATAAAACTTTAATTTAAAAACACTTTTCCCCCTTAAAAATATAAAGGATTTGTTTATATTTCTTTTTTTTTTTTTTTAAAAAAACAGTGACGTCTTAGAAAAACATTGGGGTATAGAATATATTTTCTAACAAAGAAATAACAATGTTTATCCACGTATGTAAAAACAAACCGAGTTTGACAAACACCCACTTATTGAGATTTGTGTATATATGAAAAGATTTTTGCGACATTGAAAGTCAAATTTTTCAATTATTCTACTAACGCTTGTTTTTATGAAAAATTAATTAAATTTTTTTTTTTGTAATACTTTTGAAAAATTTCTCATGATCTGTATCGATTCTGAAGCGTCAAATATTTGAAAAGTTAGAATCATTCTCACGTACCATGTGATATTGATTTACTGATCTTTTATGCATTAATAATAATAATAAACACTTATACATATGAATAAATAATAAATGATATATTTTTTTCCCAATTGTGGCATTTTTTTATTTCTATAATTGTAAAATCAGAAAGAAACATATACTCTTTTATGCCACTATTTCATTAATACAATAAATGCTTTATTAATAAGGATCCATAACACATGATTATATTCTTATTATCATTTGTATTGTAAATTATTCTCCTGACGCATGTTTTTATGAAAATTAATTAAAATTTTTTGTAATCCTTTCAAAAGTTTCTCATGATCCCTATCGATTCTGAAATGCCAAATATTTTAAAAGTTAGAATCATTGTCAAGTACCACTTGATAATGATTTACTGATCTTTGTTGTATTAATAATAATAAAGATTTATACAAATGAATAAATACATGATGACAAATTTTTCCCAATTGGGGCCTTTTTTTAAATTCCTTCTATTAGCTCACACTCTCCCTATATATATCTTGTTCAAATTTTCAATCGTTCATAAAACACTTTTTATTCATGCACTCAAATTCAAATACATTTTTTGAAGTTGTAGTGGATGACACTGGGTGTTAATACAGTTTTTCAAATATTAATTCAAATTTAAATTTAATTCATTAATTTTAGTTTTTTTTTAGATTTAAGTTGCATGTATCTACCAATAGATGGCTCCAGATAAACTTAAAAAATGAATGAAATTATTTATAAAGAACTTCCTGCAATATAGTGAGAAAAAAAAAAAAAAAAGGAATAGACTTAAATTTTTTTTTTTATATTACTTGTTTATTTCTATAATTTTAAAAAATCCGGAAAGAAACATATCCTCTCTTATGCCACTATAATTTCACTCATACAATAAATGTTTTATTAATAATGATCCATAACACATGATTATATTCCCATTATCCTTTGTTTAATCATTATTTGTTCCGAATAATGAAGTTTAAAAGTTTCTCCTGAGTTAAACAAGTAATTTCGCAGAATTTACTATATTCCCGTTTTAACCCAATAATTACAATATAAAAATGTGCGAAAATGAGAATAAAAATTAATGAATTACTTATAATAATAACATAAATACATAGCCGATTTGTGGCTCAGTGGCAACGTTTGCCACTGGTGAGCATTAAGGCAGAGGTTCAATCTGCTTCAGGCGTGTTGTAGACATTGTTTAAAAAAAAAAAAAGGAGTCTCGATGGCGTTTGGGATGTTCAGCATCTTGCCTTGTGAGTCGGATTACCTGGTGGGGTTTTCGGATTTTCTTCCGTACGATATGCACGTACGGGGTAGTTCACCTGAAATCCATCCCGGAAGGCACTGTCCTCCTTTTTCAGCGACACGGAGCCAAGGCAGTTTTCTACTTACGAGTGCTCCATCTCAACTAAAAATCCCCTTTCCCTCCTTCCATGAGACCACACGGGTTCTTGAACTTTGTCTGGAGCTGCTACTGTCTACTAAGTGAGATAAGAAACAACAACAACATAAATGCGTACGTATGCAAAATATTACATGAAAACAACAACAACCACTTAAAGCAAAAATATGAAGATATAACATTGGAAATGTGGAAATTAATTAACGCATGATCTATATTGGCAAACATTAAAAAAATTAAATATAAAAGGATAACATTGAATGTTAAAAAAATGTTTAAAATACAAAAACGAATTTGCTTTTGTGTTTCAATGCCGGATTTCCACTTTTTTTTTTTATTCCAATCTTTATAATGAATAACTTTTTTTTTGTAGATTAACCTAGGACAGTGAGTAAAAGGATATTTATGTTTTCAAGGAGGGGGAGTGGAAAATTACCCAATATTATGTGAATTATTGGCCATTGTAGAAAATGGTAATGCAATGCTTTAATGAAAATGCTTTTGTGTTCCAATGCTGGATTTTCACTTTTTCATTCCAGGGGCAACAATTGCTAATGAAGGAACTAAAGTGGATAACTTCATAAAGGATAGCACTCTTTTTGTAAATTAACTTAGGACAATGAGGAACGGATATTTATATTTTCAAAGGAGGATAACAGCCCAATATTAAATGTATTATTGGCCATTTTAGAAAATCTAAAACTTCTGCCACTATCTCTTCTGAAACAATTCGTTTTTTTAAATACTCACTGTAACACACGCTTCTTCTTCTTCATTGGCGCAACAGACCCCATAGGCCAAGGCCGTCTGCCTACTGGCAAATTTCGAGATTGGAGATAATTTCTTTTTTACTGGGTAGGGTTGTCAGCCGTATGTCCAACGCTGTACAGTCATATTAGACAGGTACCTACGGTTTAAAGTGAAACCACTACAAAACACCGTGGCACTGCCGGGACTCGACCCCGAAACCTGTGGCACCGTATTCAGACACTCGGCCATCAATCCCATAACACAAGCTACTTTTGGGAATTGAGCATTTGCCTTTTGAGCATTAACAAATATGTATTATTATTAGGTCAAGAGTATGAGGAAACAGAAACAGAAAATTTAAATTTGTATTTCTAATGTAATCATTTATTTACCTAATAGGTATTTCATATTCTTCCATTAAATCAAGAATCTGCTGAGAGAACACATTTTTTTCCAGTTCGTTTAACTTTCAGATAAAGCTTCGTTTGTGGCCACTAAAATTGGAGTTACCATGCCATAAACCAACATTAAAAAAGCAAAAAAGACCACACGTAAGAAAACCCTCCTTTTTTTTTTTTTATTAAACCACCACAATATTGCATCTCGGACGAGCGCTATTAATAAATGCCCTCAATCTGGGATGTCTTTTAAGGACCCGCTAGAGACGAATCCCGTCATAAATCGGAAATAAATTCCCCATCCGAAATTGAGCCATCAACATCGGCAAATAGACCGCTCCAGATTCTCGGGGCTTCGCTCGGAACGAGTCATTCCTGTCTGCACTCTACTTTTATGACGGCAACAATTTACGGGCGAAAGGGGGTTCTTAGTTGAAAACCATGATTGGGGAAGAAGATATTTCTTCCATTGTTGAAAGTCGTTTTATGGAAAAGGTTCTTAGCATTCATCACGGCGACGTTTAGGAGGTTCTTGAGGTCTTGCTAATGGTTTCCATGTCAGGGTTAAAGGGAGCGGTTTTGAATTGAATATTGTTTCAAGGTTAGCTATATCTTACCCCCTTGAGAAGGTTGGAAATTGAGAAGTTGCTTCGTTTTGGGGGATATACTAGAAGCAATTTATGTAGAATTTCATTCAAAATTATATTAATTGCAGCAGAATAATAATAAAAGATTGATTATATAAAATATTTATATTATTTTTCAATTCCTTCTATTAGCTCCCACTCTCCCTATATATCTTGTTCAAATTTTCAATCGTTCATAAAATACTTTTTATTCATCCACTCCAATTCAAATAATTTTTTTTTTTAACTTGTAGTGGATGACACAGGATGTTAATACAGTTTTTTCAAATATTAATTCATTCATGTAATTTAATTAATTAATTTTAGTTTTTTCTGATTTAAGTTGCATATATCCACCAATAGATACCAATAGATAAATTTAAAAAATGATTGAAAATTATTTATAAAGGACTTTCTGCAATACAGTGAAAAAAAGTAGGAATTGACTTAAAAACGTTTTTTTTTTTTTTTTTTTTTTATATTACTTGTTTTATTAAAACTTATATGTTGTACGTGTCTAATCCTAATTGTTCTGCAGTGTGGGACGGACATCTAATGAGTAGCTTACTCATGGATGGAGGAAAAGGGGGGGGAGCTTCCGTTATGATGGAGTACCCGCAGGTAGAGGTTTGATTTGGTTCCGTGTCGCTGAAGAAAGAGAGCAGTGCCTTCCGAGAGGACGTTTAGAGGCAACTACCCCACATTTACGTTTCGTATGGGAGAAAACCCGAAAACCTCCGACCAGGTAGTCTGACTAATGAGGCAAGATGCCGAATATTCCAAAAGCCATCGAGCCTCCTTGTTTTTTGAAACAGTGTCTACAACAAAGCCTACAGCGGATATTGTTTCTATTATAGGAGGTTTCTTACTCCCTTGGGAAGTATCAACTGGTTGGAAATTGGGAGGTTGCTTCGTTTTGGGGGGGATATGCTAGTCGCAATTTGTGTACAATTTCATTGAAAATTATATTAATTGCAGTAGAATAAAAAAAAAGGTTGGTTGTTTTAAATATTTAACTTTATTATCTTCGTATTTTTATTCTATTGGAAAAAAATATAAGTAACTTAATTTATAATAATAGCATTTAAATTTTTAATGTTTTATTGATAATTATTAAATGGAATTCATCACAAAATTGTGTTACGTAACATGTTAGTTAGAGTCTGATGGCTGAGTGACTTTGGCGCTCTGTGCCACAAGTTTCAGGTTTGACCCCGGAAGTGCCATGGATGTTTGTAGTGGTTCGGAATCCACTTTAAACCGTAGGTCCCCGTCTAATATGACTGCAGAGTGTTGGTAGTAGTTCTGACAGCTCTACCCGGTAAAAAGAAAACACCTCCTGACTCGAAATCTGCCAGCTGGTCTTGGCCCCCTAGGGGGCTGTTGCGTCATTAAAGAAGAAGATATATGTATTTGCTTCATCTGTTATTCGAATTTGATACATGAAAAAGTGAAGCAAAATGAGTGATATCGAATAGAATAGCTTTAAAATTCTTCTACGCCCAATGGTAATTTTATCAAATGGGGTTCTTTGCCATCTCGTATCATAGCCTTGTTTTTTAGCCTCCATAGTTCTATATTTAATATTTATTCCAAATTATTTCATATCCAGAAAATAATATTTTATTTTCTTCTCACCGTTTCTCATAGTGCTATTTTTAAAAACGTGATCGAATAATTGAAATTTATAAGTTTTATGTAATTGCTTATGAATTTTTTTCTTTAATTTAGATAAATTTATGTTCTAAAATAAAAACAAATTCATCTTGCCTTTCAGAGCTTAAAATTTTTATATGTGGGTTACATATATCTTGGATATATTTCTTTCACTTATGTTTAGAATTCCGTTTAATAATTCTTCTTTATTATCTCAACAGCCCCACGGTGGGCCAAGGATTTCGAGACAGGAGATGTTTTTCTTTTTAGGAGGTGGTAGAATTGTCAACCCTATGCCCAACGCTCTAAAGTCATATTAGACCGGGACCTACATTTTAAAATAGATTCCGAACCCCAAAACATCCATTGCACCTCCAGGACTAAAACCCGAATCCTGTGGCACCAAGTGCTAGTCAATCAGCCATTAGGCTTTATATATATGAATGATTGAAATGCGAAAATGATGAGGATTTTTTTATGAATTTGTTGGCTTTTATAATATTGTCAAGTCACAATTGTTAATTTTTACCCGGGAAACACTTAAATTTGTTTGCGAATTTAAATTTTTCTTGAAAGTTTCTTTTAAATTTTATTCTTCATTTATTTAAACTTAGATCAATACAAAGAAATTCTGTAGGCTGACCGATGAATTATTGATTCGGGTAGATTTATGAGATAAAGCTCTTATCAGATGTTTTCAATTTCTAGCCGAAAAATATTGACATTTATGCGAGATAAGTTTGTAGATGTTCCCTTTAGAGAAATGAATACTATACTTCATCATCGAGTATTAATGAAAAAAGCGTTTTGCATTACCGTCGAAAGTAAAACTTATAGTAGATTCCTATAACTTACAAGCACAATTTTCTTCCGAAGACAATTTAGTCTGCTCATGAGTTGTGGTGTCTTTTAGCATAGAGTTAATGGACGGTTCCTTGAAAATACTACTCTGGTGAATTAAGCGAAAATTCCGTTCAAACTTAGTTCCATGAACTATGTGGTTATATATTCCGTTTGGAATATTTTACCAGAAAGTTGATGCGTCTCCTATAGTTTCAATATTTGAGAGTAGTTATATAGATATTTTGTATGGTTTTGATTAACCGCAGACATATTTTTTGTACGTAAAAGAATGCAGAGTTAAGTTATTGGCCATTAATTGTTCCATTAGAACGATTATCTAGGTCAGTGGGGTGTTTATGTTCGATATTGATGGAAAGATTCCATTTAAAAGGATGGAAGATACTTGTTTTGTACGATATTTACAAGGCAGGTTGTTTATTATTTCTGATGAGTTGATAAATATATACTTCAGTTGTTTACATTTAAATGAAGTCACAATAACAAAGAAGAGATTTATTTGTTGATAACTTATAATACTACAAGGTCTTATTCAATCTTGAAATTTGTTGAAAAAACAATTCTAAATAAGTCCGACTCGTGTCTAGTAGTAAAGCTAGTAGTAGATCTAGCGGATGAATCACATGAAGTAGATCGGAGTAACATACGATGAAGTAGATCAGAGCGGATATCACGATGAAGTAGATCAGAGTAACATGCACAAGGACGTCGTTTGGAATTATATATTGTAACGTCTCCGCCTATACTAGACCTATAATGACTTCAAAAAAGAGGGCCATTTTGTAGTTGATGGGAACCATTTAATTTTTATTTACAAGCATTATACATATATACAAAACTCTTGGTTAATATAAAATTATTTAAGGCACTGCTGTCGTTACACAGAAGACCACCAAGTACTAGTCGATTGTCACTGATTGGCAATGACCGTTTTGAGTATCTGTCTCGAACCTGCTCTCCTCACGATATCATGTATAATTGATTTAATTACACATACAGGTTGTCTGATCAACTAAACATTGAATTTGGAGAAGGCACAGTTGTCGTCACACAGTCTATGATTGGTTTAAGATGTTACGGGGTGAGCATTTCAAACTTTAAGATAAGTCAAGAAGTGGTCGACTCTCGCTAATTGACAATGACCACTTGAATATCTGTCTAAAAATTGATCTCCATACAATATCATGTATAATTGATTTTTTATTTATAATTCACAATATTTTCGGGAGTTTTTGCCATTAATATGATTATTTATTTCAGCATATTTTTAGATATGATCTGGTATTGCCTGCTACAATGACTTCATAAGGCATTTTATTTGTGAAGTTGTGCTTAAACAAATGATTATTTCAGGTTATAATTCCACAAAATTAAAAAAAAAAAAAGTTTACTGTGACATCTAATGATTTTTTTTCACTGTACATCACAGTCCGTTTTATTCCACTTACGCATATTCGAACAATCCATCTATGAATAATATTTTTTAGGATATAGTCTTCCAAGAAGACTTTTACAAAGAAACCAATACTCATATATGCACGCAAGAGAAAAACGAGAAAAAAGTTGTAGAACTCCCACCAAGTAACCTGACTGTTGATGGAGAGGCATATATGTAGACGTGGCCATAATCGCCATCGAATCTTTTTGTTTCTAAAACGCACTTATTGCTAGAGGATGTTTGGAATCACTGACATGGACTGATTCTTTTCTAAAAAGCACTTTGTCCATTCTTTTCTTTTTGATAATTTGTATGTTTTCTTTTCATATAATTTTTATCCTACATGTATGAGTTTGTGTGTGCTTATGCTCATTATTTCATCCTTCCTATGTGTTTGTGCATGTGTATGGGTGTGTGCTTATGCTTACTCTATGTTATCCCTACATATAAATGTGTAGGCTTATGTTGACTCTATTTTATCCTATATATAGGGGTGTATGCGGTGCCTGATGACCGAGAGGCTAGCGCTCTGGCGCTCGGTACCACAGGTTTCGGGTGCGAGTCCCGGTGGTGCCATGGTTGTTTGTAGTGGTTCGGAATCCACTTTAAATCGTAGGTCCCTGTCTAAAAGGATCGTAGAGCGTTGCGGGGGTATTGTTACTCCACGTCCGTAGCTTATCTTGAAGCTACACGCACCTCCTGGGTAGTGCTAAGTGAGTAACGTCTGTGCAGGGTTTGCCTTTAGGGCGTCGAAGATCATTGTCTAAGTGTTTGCCAGCAGAATTAGAAAAAAATGTGTGTATGCTTATGCACACTCTATTTTATCCTACATATATGGTGAGTGTGCTTTTTACTCATTCTACTTTATCCTGCATATATGTGTGTCTGTGAACTTATGTTATATATATATATATATATATACGTGTCTTTATGCTCCTCTAATTTATCTTACAATTATGTGAGTGCACGCGCTTATGTTTAAATTTCGCAGAAAATGTTATTAATTGTCTACTATGTGTTAAAAAGCGCAAATCTAGCATGCAGAAGTAATCAGGATCAAATCTATTTAAGGCTTGGTTTGCATTCATAGCTTTCAGGAGCAAGAAAACTCAATGACCGATGTAATAATTTAGTAAGCGTCTAGCTTTAACATTCAATTATCGCCATAAGAATGGAATAAGGGTTTAATTAAATTATGAACAATTTTCATTTTTTCCCCCCTTAAGTTAAAAAAAGATTTCAAGTTAGTGTATGAAATGGCAATAGACATTTAATTTTTTTTACTAGTTTTTATATGTATGGATTATGTAATTAGTACTTATATTTGTATTTGATTTCAATGGAATGTGAAATATTTTTATAAAAACTAACTAAATAAACCATTTAAAAATTACTTAGATTGAGCTTTTAATTTTTATTGATGTTATAAAATATTAAAAATATGCAAAATGAAATTGTCATCTGAATCCTGAAGGTCAAAAATTCTCTTTTATTTCTAATTCAAAAGAAATCCGTCCCAAAATTTAATGCTTTTTTTATACATACTACGTTAATATTCTAATTATCTTTTTTTTTTTTTTAACTAGAAACTTGCTTCCATTTAAGAAATTATGTAACAACTCAGTTTATAATTTTGTAATAAAAGAATAATTAAAATATTAAAAAGTAAAATAAATCATCAAGTGAAATAATGGATATTTATAGACTACGAAATATAGCGGTATACTTTATTTAAAAATGGAAATTTTGTTTGCTAAATAAGGCAGTATAATATCTCCACAAGATCTAATTTATGTTAATGTTTTACAAAAAGTTTAAAACTAAATTTTTATTATTTATAAATCATTAAAGAAAATTATTTGCTTAACTAATAATAAATCACTCTTTATACTTCGAAGTTATATATACATTATACCTTTTACTACCTGCAATTATGCAAAATATCTAAAATGAAGGCCATTAACTACAATTCAAATTAATGAATACACTTCCTATAACATTTTAAAATAAATAAATTTATTTTTCAAAAAAAAAGTTTTAATTGAAAGCTTTTAGCTTTGAAGAAATGTTTTCTATTTAATTACTATTTATATAATTAAACGATCATTTTATTCGAAAAAAATTTCGATTTTATTATGATCTGGAACTAATATTCATAAAAATCGTCTTGATGAATTTGATTTGTTTAAGTAGATATCGTTTTAATTATTTTGATATAGTTTTAATTTGGATCATTAATACAATCCACTTTGATTTTAAAAAAAAAAGGAATTTGTAAAAGTATCATTTAAAAATTACTGGACAAAGCAGATATTTAAAAGTTTAAAAAAAATGCACAAAAACTTTCAACACACCCAAAAAAATTTAATTAATTGGAACATAAAAGTGTAGTTCACCCCTCCAAAAGATGCATTTCCAATATTGCACCTACTAAAGCCAAGGTATTGGTTCAGTTGAGACCTAAGACCTTTATTTACTTGAAGACTTTAATTAAAATCGATGCATTCCTCTCCATTTGAGATGTTTTTTAGTCTGGTCTTTTGAGTGACGAAAAACAAAGGAAAAGATCAGAAAAAAGATTACTTTCCGAAGGTCGAGAATCAACAATGTCCGAGACAATTACCAGCAGTGTCGATGGAACGTTCGAACAACTGTCAAAAAAGTTAAACGTACTTTCCTGAAATTCGTTTTCAGATGGAATTTAGAGAAAGTCTTCAATAGGTTTCTAACAACTGTCATGCGCTCAAGTACTGTTTTATGTCTTTTTATGGGTTGGTTAAGAAAGTTGGAGAATTAAGAGCATTTAGGAAGTGCAGAAAAACACTGCAAGAGCATTATCTTTTATTTTGATCGAGTCTAGAGTGCTCTATAAATTCTTTTTAGTATTTAATGTCGTTAGTTTTTATTTCAAAAGGTACTTGCTCCTTAACCGTCTGTCCCACTAGAGACGGATAATTTTGTTGACAACTTCATTAAGGAAACATCGCTTTGTTATGTAAGCGCTTTTCTTTATAGAGGAAATTGATGTGACTTGGAAAAAATTCAGGAGAAACTATCTTGAATTTTCAATAGATAAATAGGATGTATTGCAATGCATTTGATGCTATTCCTTATGTAGAAAGGTAATGACATGTAAACAATATTCCCTATCACAGAAGGTGTTCAGAGAGAACTTTCAGGGGAAATTGTATCATTTCTTTTGGATGAATAGTGATACAATTTTTCTGTAGAAAAATAATGATTCAGAGAAAGGTAATGACATGAGGTATTTCAAGAGGATTTTCAGGGGAATTGTTCCGAATTTCCCATGGATGATGATGCTACTCCCTATGTAGAAATGTAATAACATGTTAACTCTTTGAAGAAGGATTTTAATATGTTAAACACTACTACATATGGCGAAGGGTATTGTTTCGTGAGAGAACCTTTAGAAGAAATTATTCATCTTTTTCATGAATAAATAGTGATGCTATTCCCTATGTAGAAATGTGATTACATGTTCTAAAGGAACTATGGCGAATTTCAGAGATGACATTCAGGGGAAATTGTTCCGAATTTTCAATGGACGAATAGGAGGTATAGGGACACTATTTTCCTATAGAGAAAGGCATTGATATGTGAGCACTATTCTCTATGCAAGAAAATATTGTCTTCCGAGAGGGTTTTGGGAAAATTGTATCTCTTTTCCCATGGAGGAATGGTGATATAGCATCTACATAGAGATTATATCATCTCTACGTAAAGAAATGAATGACACGTTAACACTATTCTCTATCACAGAAGGTGTTCCAAAAGGACTTTCAGGAGAGATTATACCGAATTTCTCTTGAATAAATGATGATGCTACTCCTACGTAGAAAGGTAATTACATGTTAACATTATTCCCTAAGACGAAATTTCAGAGACGACATGCAGGGGAGATTGTACCGAATTTTCAATGAATGAATGGGTGGCATAGAGATGCTATTTCCCTATGTAGAAAGACATTCACATGTGTACATTATTCCCTACGCAGGAAAATATTGTCTTCCGAGAGGAATTTCAGGGGAAATTGCATCTCATTTCCTGTGGAGGAATGGTGATAAATCTCTATGTAGAAATGTGATATGTTAACCCTATTCTCTATTACAGAAGGTATTTTGAGAGGACTTTCAGGGTAAATTGTACCGAATTTCTCTTGGAGGAATGCTGATGCTAATCCCTATGTAGGAAGATAATTACATGCTTACACTATTCCCTAAGACGAATTTCAGAGACAACATTCAGGGGAAATTGTTTTCTGAATTTTCAATGGATGACTGGGACACAAAGGGACGCTATTTCTCTATGGAGAAAGGCACTGACATGTGAACACTATTCCCTATGCAAGAATATATTGCCTTCCGAGAGGACTTTCAGGGGAAGTTGTATCTCATTTCCCATGGAGGAATGGTGAAAAAAAAAGATCTCTATGTAGAAATGTATTGACATGTCAAATACCATTCCCTGTTACAGAAGGTGTTTCGAGAGGATTTTCAGGGGAAATTGTGCCAAATTTCTCTTATGAATGGTGATGCTACTCCCTATGTAGAAAGTAGTGACGGAAGGTATTCCAACAGAATTTTCAGGGAAATTGTACCGAATTTTTCATGGATGAAGAGCATTTATGTAGATGAATGTATGATGTATTCTAAAAGTACTTTTAAAGGAAACTGTTCCGAATTTTCCATGGAGGAATAGCGACGCTACTATTTATGTAGAAAGGTAATAACATGTTAACACTATTTCTTATGGCGGAGAGTATTATTTAATAAGATGATTTTCAAAAAAGAAGTTATCCCGATTTATCCTTATTTGAATGGGAGGTATGGTGGAGAAAGGTAACGGATCTTTAACGCTATTCCCTATGAAAGTAGGCATTGTCCTCCGAGGGGACTTTCAGTAGAAAATGTACCGAATTTATGAATCTTATGAAAGGAATCCAAAGGTAGACCTATTTGTTAAGGGAATATGAGAACATCATTACCTTTTTCAATAGAAGGAGCCAATGTATCTAGAAAAAGTTTTCAAGGTTACTCACACCGAATTTCCAGTCGTATGGTAGAAAACTTGGAAAACTCCCCAAACCACAGGATTCGTGATACCACTAGTGGTGAATGTTTAATCGATATTTTGTAAAAACTCGATTTTCGAGCAAATCGAGAAAATCCTAAATCCTACACCAACAATAAAACAAATAATTCATCAGAAATATAAAAAGAAAAAAATTTGTTAATGTTATATTTTTATTAAATATCGTTTGAATTCGTACAATTCAAAAAAAGGAAGGAAGAAAAATTCGTCTAAAGAATATTTTTTAATTTGTTTAAGACCTAGACAGTAAAACAAATTAAATATATAAAAAAGAAGAGTTTTATAACATTATTTATTTATTTTAACTTTCAAAATATATTTAAGCTTACACAATACCCATAAACTATAGAAATAAAAATAAGAAAGCATCATTTAAATTTTAATAAAATTCAATATAAATTTTTTTGTTTTAAAATTAAGTTAAATTTTTAATTAAAATTATTTTATTTTTTAATTATAATTATTAAATTAAAAAAATAATAATTAAATTAATTAATTTCCTTAAAATTAATTAAATTTTTAAATTTTAATTTTATTAAATTAAAAGAAATTATTGAATTTTAATTAAGCATTATTAAATTAAATTTTTTTGTTTTAAAATTTATAAACATTGCGCTTTCTAAATAAAAAAAAAATCCCATATTTAAATTAATTTATTCATAAATAAACATTTTTAAATTTGCTAATATCATAATTTATGACTCAATAAATGTAGAGTAAAATTTTTATTAACTGAACTACATAAGTTTTATTGCTTTATTACTTTCCTTTTCTATTTATTTATTTTTTGTACAATATAATTTATTAATTTATTATGCACGATAAATTATAATGTTAAGAACATGAAACTACTCAACCACATAATAGGAATGTAATAGTTTTTCAATGCAAAGCGCATTAAATGCAAATTGATTCAGAGTGGTTAGTATTCCAGCTGGCAAGTTAACCACTGAGTTAAGAATTGAATGCCTCAGGTATTTAATAATACAAAATTCAGTGAACATCAGATATTACAATGTATTAAAAATTATATTAACAAGTGGGCTGAAAAGTTTATAGGCTGACACATAGATGGCGTTACTAGTATTAAATGCATATGATTTTTGTTAGTCCTAATCTTCAAAAGACACGTGTATAAATTTGACAGCTGTTGCACTATTAGTATGTGAGTATGCTGTTACCGACGAAAACATCAAAAAGTCCACAAAATAATTTCTGATAACCGTAAAGTGAAGTTGATTCAGATAGCTGAGACCCTAAAGATATCAAAGGAACGTGTTGGACGTATCGTGAATGAATATTTGGATATGCGAAAGCTCTGTTCAAAGTGGGTGCTCACAATCGACCCAAAACAACAACTAATTGATGATTCTAAGCAGTGTTTGGAGCTGTTCAATCGTAATAAACCCGAATTTTTGCGTCGATATGTGACAATGGATGAAACATGTCTCCATCATTTCACACCGGAGTCCAATCGACAGTCAGCCGAGTGGACTGCACGTGATGAACGCTAAAAATGCTATAACTCGCCTACTAATAGTGCAACAGTTGTCAAATTTATACACGTGTCTTTTGAAGGTTAGAGCTAACTAAAAATCATATGGATTTTATACTAGTAGTGCCATCTATGTGTTAGCCTACGAACTTTTCAGCCCACATGTTATATATTTAATATATGATAAGTTTTTATTTTATTCTCGTTAAAAATTATGTTCGTTTCTTTATTAAAGAAAGTGTAACGGAACGAATTTTCTTAATTTATCTTGATCAATATTAAAAAGAAAGTGATAAAACCAATTTCACTTTTAAGATCTTATTACAATCTCTTCTTTCATTTTAAATCATCTTTGTGTTATGAATGTTTGCATTGCACTTGGAATTTTCAGTTATTTTTCTTCTTTTGAAAATAGTTTTTTTTTTTTTTTCATAACGTTTTTCAAAAATATTTTTGTGTAAGAAGCTATTTTGATACTTTATTCAATTCCATATTTTGTTTCAAATATGTTATTGAATTAAAAACATCTTTGAAATCCACAAAAAGATTAAATTAATAAAACTTGTCAATCAAAAATATATAGACTTATGAATTTAAATATTAGTTTATAATATAAGATAGATTTGCTTTGATTTCAGTTTTTAAATCAAAAACAAATAATATAAAAAAAATTTCTTAAGTCAATTCCTACTTTTTTCATTGTATTGCAGAAAGTCCTTTATAAATAATTTTCATCAATTTTTTATAAGTTTATCGGGCGCCATCTATTGGTAGATACATGCAACTTAAATCTAAAAAAAAAAAACTAAAATTAATTAATTAAATTTAATTACTGAATTAATATTTGCAAGAACTGTATTAACATCAGTGTCATCCACTGCAAATTCAAAAAAAAAAAAATGTATTTGAACTTGAGTGGTTGAATAAAAAAGTATTGATGAGTGAAAATTTGAACAAGATATATATAGGGAGAGTGTGAGTTAATAGAAGGAATTGAAATAATTAATCTTCTAGATTTGAATATCTTTTATTAACATTTGTGTTAAGACTATGGGGTTTCATGTTATTTTAAGAAGAAATGAATTGTTTAAAAATGAATATATATATATTTATATATATATATATATTATTATTATTGAGAGATTCTTTAGAGAATATTATCCGAATAATTTTCGTTATTCACTGGTAATAATTTCAATTAAAAAGTAAATAATTACATGCCAATGTCTCTGAGGAGGTAATATATTTTTACATTATAGTATTGTTTTAGGAGCCTTATGGCCGAGTGACTAGCGCTCTGACAGTCGATGCCACGGGTTTCGGGTTAGACTCCCTAGTGGTGCCATGGTTGTTTGTAGTGGTTTGAATTCCCTTTAGACCGTAAGGTCTCTTTCTAATATGACTGTACGGCGTAGGGCTGACAACCCCACCCCGTAAAGAGAAATCATCTCATTTTTCGAAATCTGCCAATAGGCAGAAGGCTCTGGGCCGTTGCGCCAATGAAAAGGATGATGAGTATTGTTTTAGATTAAGGTTTATTTAAAACATTTGTTTTAACGGCGAATCTTAAAATATATTAAAAGATGAAGAATATATCTTTTTATTTTAAACACTATATTTTTATTTTTTTATTTATTTTTTCAATTCCTTCTATTAGCTCACACTCTCCATATATATTTCTTGTTAAAATTTTCAGTCGTTCATAAAATACTTTTTATTCATCCACTCACGTTCTGATAAATTTTTTTTTTTAACTTGTAGTGGATGACACTGGATGTTAATACAGTTTTTCAAATATTAATTCATTCATTAAATTTAATTAATTAATTTTAGTTTTTTTTTTAAAATTTAAGTTGCATATATCTACCAATAGATGGTGCCAGATAAACTTAAAAAAAATGAATGAAAATTATTTATAAAGGACTTTCTGCAATATACTGAAAAAAAAAGTAGGAATTGACTTAAATTTTTTTTTTATATTACTTGTTATTATTAACAGGTTCTGAAAAGAATAATATCTGAAAAATTTCTCTCTGTTTTGCGCAGAATCAATTTTACTTAAAAATTAAATAATCACACATATTCGAATGTCTCTGAAAAATTAATATATTTTTACATTACAGTATTGTTTTTGATTAAGGTTTATTTAAAATATTTGTTTTAACCCTCGAATCTTAAAATACATTAAAAGTTGAAGAAAATAACTTTTTTTTTTTAAAAAACCCTATCTTTTTTTTATTTTGCTTTATTAATTTATTTTTATTACTGAGAGGTTCCATAGAGAATATTATCCGAAAAATTTTGATCTGTTTTTCACTTGAAATACTTTTAATTAAAAAAAAAATTAAATAATCACACATATGCCAATGTCTCTAAAGAGATAATATATTTTTACATTACATATTGTTTTAGATTAAGGTTTATTTAAAGTAATTGTTTTAACCGCGAATCTTAAAATACAATAAAAATTGAAGAAAATATCTTTGTTTTAAAAATGCTATATTTTTTTGCACACACTTTTTTAAATATGAAATTTGTGTTTTGATAATGGTTAATAAACAATTAAAAATTTAATAAATAAAAACGAATTGAAATACTTAAATATTATAAACTGGTTAAGAAAAGTAATCATTTTTTGGCCAAGAATTCCCAATTATTATTTCCTTTTTTTTCAATTTTAATCTTTTAGCATTTATTTTTAAATACCTAACAATGCTTGATTGGGAAAAAATTGAAACTTAATGCTGTACATTTTCTGCCTTATTATTAATTTTTTTTTACATGACTTAACTATTTACGTCAGCCAGTTTTTTAAGCGTTGAGGCAACTAGTAATTAAGATCCTATGTTCGTAAAAAAGATTTTTTGATTAATTAAAAAATAATAAATAAAATTTTTTTTGTAACTTATGTCAGCCAATTTTTGGAATGAATGAACTGACTTTTTATGTGTTATAGTTTTTAAGATATGTTGGAACACACACACACACACACACACACACACACACACACACACACACACACACACACACACACACACACACACACACACACACACACACACACACACACACACACACACACACACACACATATATGCTCACTTCTAAATTTATCTTTAAATACCCAAAAATAATGATATTCAATGAAATGTCCAATCAATGTGATTCATGTTTACAGGGTATGAGTAAAAAACAAGTCTACTTAGCATTATCCAATCAAAAGTAGTCAAACGGTTTTTGCTATGCGATTCTGAAAAAAAGAAAAACTGATTATTTAAAAATATTTTTATTTATTTTTAAATATTTTGTTTGTTAACTGTCAAAGCTTTACTTTCCTCTAGAAAAATACCTAAATCAGCACAAAATACAGCATGGTTATTAACTGCATTTATAATAATGGAATTCTGTTCTTTTTTTTTGTAAAATGTGAAAACATTTTTTTTTAACCTCTCTGTTTGTTCTCTATTTGTGCTCCCCTTATTGATGATGAAGATAAGGCATTGCTTTCTGATAGAATTTTTAAGGATAACTATCCTACATTTGTGTGTCGCATGAAGGAAGACCAGTAAAATTCCTACCAGGTAGCTGGACGGTCGATGCTATATGCTTACACACAAGATGTCTTAGTCACCATTGTTTTTGTAAGCAATGGCAGCAATTGATACCTCCAATGAATTTGAATCCTCCTACACTTTAGCAATACACATTATTATTGGTTGGATCGTAGAACATTTAACTAACAATAAAGCTTCACTTTCGAATTCCTGGCGATGGCTTGAAGGTTTGTTGGTGGTTCGTTAAACTTAAGGTCTCAGCCTAATTAGCCTAAAGTGTGCACAAAATGACCATAGAGCGACAAACCAAACTACCAATAAAAGTTTCGAAAACTATTAGAAATGTTTGGAACATTTAGAACTTTTTTTGTTACACCTAAAAATTTGCATAGTATCATAATATGATCATGGAAATTCTTTCTGTTATTGATAGAATTCTTTTCGAGGACGAAAATCATATGTAGAATTCCATAGATAACAGCATGGTATTGTAGAATACCATGCTTTCAAAAACAATGGTGACTTAGACATCATGTGTAAGCATCTAGACCAACAGTCCAGCATCCTGGAAGGAATTTTACCGATCTTTTTCATGCGACACACAAATGTAGGATAGTTATCCTTAAAAATTTTATCAGAAGCAATGCCTTCTTTTCATCATCAGTAAGAGGAACACAAAGCTCAGAGAGGTTAAAAAAAATGTTTTTCACATTTTACAAAAAAAAAGAACAGAATTCCATTATTATTATTATTATTATTATTTGTAGGATTTTTATATAAAAATGCAAAACATAAAAAAAATAACTTAAGAAGTATTTCATTGTAATTATGAAATCGTAATGTACAATTCCAAAAACCTGAACTATATCTTTTCTATATTTTTGTAATGAAATATTTCAAACGCGAATTCCATGTTTTTTTTTTACACAATGCTTTTAACTGAGCCCCTTTCTAACTTATTGTTAAAAAATCCATAATATTACACAACTTTTGGTTATATGGAATAGCTGAAGATTTTTTTTTTTTGTATATTTTATATCTTAAACTGTCATGGAGGCATTCCTTAATGCCACGTCTAGACTAAACGCAAAACAGTCTCAAAATATTTGAATCCGTCTTTTTTGCCAATTCTAAGCTATATCTATATTCATAAGAAGTACTTCTTTGTTATCTAGAGAAAGGTTCCAGTTTTTAAATAGAAAAATGTATATTTACATTTGTGCGAGTTTATGTCTGAAAGAACAAAGTCGTGAATATTTTTTGAATTGTTTTTTGCAATTTTTCGCATTTGTTATAATGGTGTTCTGTAAGGTGTCTTTTCTTCGATTTTGAAAGTTGTGCGGTTTGTATTTTATCCAAAAATTTATTTAATTCGTCCACCAATATAGTGCTCTTCTTCAACCATTAAATAAATAAAAGATTTCAACTTTTAAAAATATTTCATTAAACAATTCTTTAATTAATAAAAACCAAACTTAACTTATAATGACTTCCTTTTGAATAAATTAGTTCTTAACCGTAAAATATGTGTGGAAACAATGTTCTATTTTTTACAGTTTAATTAATATTACATCAACTTCCATTAAAATAAGACCATCGACTGTTAATATCTCTACAATACAAGCATTTTAACATCGACATTATCAAATGGAATATTACTTTGACCAATGAAACTGAAAGGAAATTGTTTTAATTCCTTTACGAATGATACTGGAATACTGGACGAATTATTACGAATACTGGATATCTGATCAATTTTTGTAAGGAACAAACAAAGGTCTCCTTTTTTGGAAATAATCAATCTTTGCTTTGATATTAATATCATTAACAGCACTAAAAATGGATTTCACCAGATATTCAATAAATAAAATCTTCAATATATTCAATTCAGGATATTCAATAAATTTAATATCCTTTTCTACATATTTGGATATGACAGGTATTTTGAAACAATATTTGAAAATTCTTCTTCAAAATTTCAACATTTAAAAAAATCAATTAAATTAAATAAATAAAAAAAATGCTTCAGTAACCGACAAAATCCGTACTGCCCACTATGATAGCTGGAACGTGTACTAGTGGGCGGCAAGCTATCATATTTGATTACCACTGGTCTATAATATACCAAAGATAAGGTTCGAATCGCTTGCGAAATATATGAGATCTATTTTTTTCTCTCTTTTTTTTTTTTATCTCTCTCTATTCTCGCCGCAAATTACACCTGCGGATTACATTGTGTTAGGAAATTACGCTACTCAGGTATCTAGAGCAAAAATGGAAAATAAATAAAAATCGGAAGAAAGAACATAAGTCTCTCAAATTTATACCTAATTTCTCTTCCCGACCACCCAAACAGCGTCGAAGCCTCGACAGTAACGCTGTTTCCAGTAAGAAAAAGAAAACGCGAGAATTCACATTGGAGAGTAAATTGGATTCACATTGGGTTCATATTAGAGCTTTAGTTCCAGTACAGTTCTGCCGTCTACATCACGTTCAGGTTATTGAATGCGTTCAATTTTTCGCCTATCTTAGCCGAATGATAACGCATAGTTATTAAGTATTGAAAGACGAAGGTTCGATTACACTCTTTCCATATGCTGCTGTCATTGCTTTGAAAAGCGAGAGATTTCGATTGAGATTATGGCAGATTATCTCTTCCGATTTCATCAACATTAAAGTTACCTCATTAAAAACTTAACGTGGTGGATAACATTGAACCACTGAAATAGTGTTCAATGTTATTCACAATCGATAATATTAGTGCTCAACTTGAAGAAGCACAATTACCGTATTACAAAAGTATTTATAAATTTTTAATTTATGTTTAAAAACTATCTTGTATAATTGTAACTATGGACATCTTCCTACAATACTTTAAATTGAAATAAGTCAATTGAGTTATTATTTTTGGAATGATTTATATTAATTTTGTCCAAAAGTTATCTACATGGTATAATATAAAATTTAAATTAATGTTAAAAATAGTAAATAATTAAAAAAAATTCAATACTAACAATTTTATTTCTGTAAAGTAGTAATAGGGCTTGGTGGCCGAGTAACTAGCGATTTTGGGTTCGAGTCCCGGTGGGGCCATGGGTGTTCGTAGTGGTTCGGAATCCACTTTAACTATATGTTAAGTCCCAGTTTCCCATGATTATAGAGCTTCTTGATGGCCAATTGGACAATCGTGGCGTTGGCATGGATGCTTGTTAATGATTTGAAATCCATGTTAAACTGTAGGTCCTGGTCTAAATTAATCTAAAGTGTGCAAAAGAGGACCGTAGAGCGACAAATGAAGCCAAATCTATGAGTGTAGGACGTAGGGCTATCAACCCTACCCCGTAAAAAGAAACCATCTCCTGTCTCGAAATCTACCAGTAGGCAGATGACCTTGGCCCACCATAGAGCTGTTGAACCAGTGAAGAAGAAGAAAGTAGTAAACTACTCAATTTGCAATTATAATAACATTATTTCGAATTTATAGATATATTTAAAAATAAATCTTTGCGCTTGAAAAAAAAAAAAAAAAAAAAAAAACTTGATGGAGAACTAATTTTTAACCAGACTAATAGAAAATAACGCGTTTTATAATGAGAAAAATAATTCGGGTCTATATAAGAATTAATTAACTGATAACAAGAAAAAAAAGATCGCAGCTTTGCGCATCTGTAGGCAATTTCCTGAGCAGTAAAAAAGAAGACTAACGCAGACGACCTGTTCTTTGAGAAAGCAGTGATTGAATGAACGATTCATGATTATTTCTTAGAAGAGGCAACGAAACGTCTGCTGTGATGAAAGCAGAGAAATAAAAAGGTCTCAACTGATTAAGAAGAAAGTAAAAAAGAATACATTGTTTACCAAATTAAAATATCCTCGTCAAAAAGTCTTTTTGTTGAAGATAATGCAATTGATATCATGAATAACATTTCCAGAAATGAGTGAAAAATCAATTTAAAAAAAAAAAATAAGTTTCTTTGCATTTTAACCACTTTATATCAACAGCAATTCAGTAATCAAGGGAAAAAAAAAAAACATTAATTTCTCCCCTCCCCCAAAAGTGTTGTTGCTGTGATAACCTCTTCCTGATTTTCCGGCAGTGCAGGAAGGACACCCCATGAGTAGTCCACTCACGGATGGAGGGAAAGGGGACAGTTTCTGTTGTGATGGAGGGCAGCCGTAGGTAGAAGTCTGATTAGGCTCCGAGTCATTGAAGTAGGAGGGCAATACCTTCCGAGAGGATATTTTATGGGAAATTGCCCGTATTTGAATATCATATGGGAGAAAACCCGGAAAACTCCCACGAGGTAGTCTTTATTAGTCCATGTGAATAAGATGCATATAACGCTGAAAGATGCTAAACATCATAAACGCCTTCGAGGCTCCTCGTTTTTTGAAACTGTGCCTACAACAATGGCGCCGGCGGATTAAATCTCAGCCCTAATGCTCACAAGCTGTGCACGTTACCAGTGAACCACGAATCTAGCCCTAATAATGGAAGTGAGTTCAATTGCAAAAGTTCTAGAAAGATAAAATTTATTAGATTTATGTTTCATACAGAATTTTGGAACATCTTTCATCGTCATCGAGAAAATTGAAAAAAATAAATAAATAAATAAATAAAAATAAATAAATAAAAAATAAAAAAAATAAATAACTAAATAAATCACATCATCCTTCTATTTATCAGTTGTTTCTATTGATTTAAGAAAATCAAATTGGCGTGAATACGTTGCATATTTAAGAATTCAAATAACTAAGAACATTTATCGTGATAATTAAAAAAAAAAAAATTTTTTTTTCTCGAAAGGAATGTAAGATTTTGCGATGAATGAGCAATTTTATTTTTATATCAGTGGACTTCGTATTCCACTTATGTGTACCAGACAACCCACCAACGGTTGATGAATAAAGGATATCTGTTGGTAACCTTTCTACAATCACGTGTTATAAGAAAGAAAACCAGGACAATTCCACTAAGACACTCAATATCAGATGCTTTACATAAGTCTTCGCCAATTGCCATTGAGTCTCCTGTTCCTAAAGCAATGACTGCGATAGACACCTACATTTTAACATAAGTATTTTTTTTTCCTAATGCAGCTGGCAAAACTTAGACAGCTTGGTCTTGGATGCCTTAAAGCAAGCGCTGCACAGACGTTACTCACTTTGCATTACCCAGGGGCGCGTGCAACTTGATGGTAAGCCACAGAGTAACAATGCTCCCGCAACGTTCTACGATCCTATTAGGACCGGGACCTACGGTTTAAAGTGGATTCGAACCACTACAAACTCGGCAACCCCGAAACCTGTGGTACCGAGCGCCAGAGCGCTAGCCACTCGGCCATATTCAGGCCCTTAACGTAAGTATAAACAACAGTATTTTTACATAATATTATGCTATTATAATATCGAAACATAAACAAGTGCAAAAAAATTTTGTGTTGAATTTTTTGAATAAAAAAATACTTATTTTAAAGAAAAGGGAGGCTATTTTTGTAATGAGCAACATTATTAGAACAAATTATATATCTCCACTATATAGCTTATCTATATGTGCTCCTGCACAGAAACCATCTACCGCCCACCCAACTGCTGCCTCGGGATGCCAGGATGGTAGGGGGCGGGATGCCTATTAAGACGGCCTTATAAATTCTTTGAAATTTATCTCAGTATATATGTAGTGTTATGTTAGTTTATTTAAATATAACTTTAAAAATTTTTTTTCCCATTTTTTTATTAATTAAAACAAAAAGAAGAGATCAAATTATTAACTAAAATGACAAATACATAAAGTCCTGCCATTAAGAAATTTTAAATTTTCTTGTGATATATCTCCAAAACTTTCTGCTACGAACTTATAATTGAATTTTGTAATTCCATAAGCGCAATAGCAGGTAAGCCAGAATCTTCGATCCTTCTCCTTCATTTAATCAATTTCAATAACTCTTTTCCAAATTAAGTGAAGAATGTGCAATTCGAGACAACTGGCTTCCAGGGTTTCCTAATCAAGTGCTTTCGAATGCGCATCAGCATAATTGGGCATTAAATGAAATCAGCGGGAATCTGCAATTTTCAAAGTATACAGTGTATACGTTAGTGATCCACTTATCGTATTAATGCCGTACTTTAAGTTGATTTCATTGTCTGCAGTCCTAACGACCTGGCATTAATTATTGGGATTATCTCTTCAATCTTTAATTATAATGAACCTATATCGGAGCAGAGTAAAACAATCGAATTGAAATCAGTATCAGCATGTAATGCTAAATGCTGATGACTTAATGATTAAACAGATTAAAAAATAATACCGAAAAGATGTTATTTATGGGCCTATCATTAATTGCTGAATACCAATTCATTAGAGCTACACTGGAATGGGGAATATTTGTTCATTAATTTGGAAATGTATCTCTGAAATATTTTATTTCTGTTTATGGAGATATTTAGTTATCTTTAAAACACCTTTTAATTTGAATAGTTATTGTTGTCATGTGGAGTTTGAATGGCCGAGTGTCTAGCGCTCTGGCGCTCGGTGCCACAGGTTTCGGGTTCGAGTCCCGGCGGGGCCATGAATGTTTGTAGTGGTTCGGAATCCACTTTAAGCCGTAGGTCCCGATCTCCTATGACTGTAAGAGCAGAAGTCAGACTTCTACATATGGATGCTCCATCAGAACAGAAGCTGCACCTCTCTTCCCCTCTTCCATGAGGGACACGATAACAACAACATTGTTGTCATGTCTAATCCTCAACGTCCAGCAGTGCATGCATATCACATGAGTAGTTTACTCATGGATAGAGGCATATATTACGCATATATATATATATATGCTAAGGGCACATATATTATGCGTGAAAAAGTTCTTCCAATTTATGCAAAAGTTTTTCACAGTTATTTCCTTTTATCGTTTCTTATCCGACTTGGTAGACAGCAACATCTAGACCAATTCCAAGAACCTGCGTGGTCTTAAGGAAGGAGGGAAAGGGTTGGACAGCTCTGTTGTGACGGAACATCCTTAGGTAGAAGTTTGACTTGGCTCCGTGTCGCTGAAGAAGAAGGGTAGTGACTTCCGGGAGGACTACTCATTTACGTATCGTAGGGAAAAAGCCCTCAACCCGCCCTTAAGCCTGACTCACGAGGCCAGATGCTGAACATTACAAACGCAATCGAGTCTCTTCGGTTTTTGAAAAAGTGTCAACAACAATGCTGCCAGTGGAATGAACTTCAGCACTAATGTTCATCAGCGGCGAACGTTGTCACCGAGCAACGAGACGGGCGTTTTTTGGTTTCTAAATGAAACAAATAAATTTTTCGGAGAAAAGAAGTTGGTGAAAGTATCCATCAAGTATTAATTATACAAATGTTATTGTTTGTTGTTGTTTCGAATCTTCAGTGTCCTGCAGTGCGGGGCTGATATCCCATCAGTAATTTACTCATGAATGGAAGAAAAGGGGCAGCTACTGTTGTGATGGAGCACCCTTAAGTAGAAGGGGCATTTGGCTCCGAATCTCTGAAGAAGGATAACAGTGCCCTCCAGGAGGACTATCCCCTATTTGCGTATCGTAAGGGAGAAAGCCCGGAAAACTCCCATTAGATAGTTCAGCTAACGAGAAAGGATTATGGACATTACAAACACCATCGAGTCTATTCGTTTCTTGAAACAGTGTCTACAACAGTCAACTAATTGAATCTTAACCTTAATGCTCACCACTCATCACCTTAATGCCTGCCACTGAGCCATGAGTCGGGCCATTTTAAATAGTAGTTTTTTTTTTTTTTATATATATAAGAAAAATGATTGTATTGTTTAAAATATATAACCGTAGACCACTGATCATGTGTGCGAGTAACACGCGGAGGGAGTCAGGTTCGAATACTTTGGAGGAATCCTTACCAGTCACAGCTTTCAGAAACGAGGAGCCTTGGTGGAGATTTTGTCAATGTATTAGCGTTTTGCAACCCATAGTTAGGCTGCCTGGCGGAGGTGTCCTTCGGGCAGCTATCGATAAAAGTTCCGCCTTCTTTCTATTTGTTGTATTATTTTAGTATATTTAATATCTGTATATTTGCAGTATATTTTTATAGGGATATCCTAAATATTTTCTACTAGAAAATGTTTAAGGATATTATTATAAAAAAATATTTTAATCACAATCTTCATTTATTATTTAAACCACATATTAACGATATACCACATATCGATACAGTCACTGCATCTATGGATTTTCGATGCTGTTATTGTGTTTAATAACCCCTGCCCTAACAAACAAAATAAATGCTTCCTGTTCACAGTAATTTTCCAAAGGCTCTTACTTGAAGTTTCACGAAAACACGCCAATTTATACTTAATCTTCCACTTAGTATTTTGTGAAAGTTGATACTTAATACTACAAAAGCACTCAGTAAACTGTACAACTTTCACTGAAAGTTTTCATCAATGGCTCAGTCATTTGTAAAGAGAGTTTTCGTACATAGTAGCTGTTAATGAATATGAAGTTGTGCAAGCAGTGCTTTGAATTTAATGAAGATGTTTCATTGCTGTTTAGTAATGGTCTTACTGGTTTGAAAACTCCACAAGTTATTGTTTCAGTATTTTGTTTTTGTCTATAAAAATGATTTAATTGAAAACAAGAAATATAAAAAAAAAAAAATTTTTTAAAGTCAATTCCTACTTTTTTTCACTTTATTACAGAAAGTCCTTTATAAATAATTTTCATTCATTTTTTTACGTTTATCTGGCCCCATCTATTGGTAGATATATGCAACTTAAATCTAAAAAACACTAAAATTAATTAATTAAATTTAATTATTGAATATTTGAAAAAACTGCATTAACAGTGCCATCCACTACAAGTTAAAAAATGTATTTGAACTTGAGTGGATGAATAAAAATTATTTTATGAACGATTGAAAATTTGAACATGATATATATAGGGAGAGTGTGTGCTAATAGAAGGAATTGAAAAAAAAGAGATTTTTGATACTTAATAGCTTTCAATGAATATGAAGTACGCAGCTAGTAGTGCTTTGAATTTAATGAAGATGTTTCATTCTTGTTTAGTAATGGTCTTGGTGGTTTGAAAATTCCAAAGTTATTGTTCAAATAGTGTGTTTCCTATCAATAAAAATGATTTAATTGAATAACAGAAATTTTGGTACATGATAGCTATTAAGGAATATAAAGTTGCTCAAGTAGTGACTTGAATTTAAGGAACATGTTTCGTAGTTGTTCAGTAATGGTCTTGGTGGTTTTGAAACTCTAAAAGTTATTGTTCAATATTGTGTTTCTTGCACATAAAATGATTTAATTTAAAAAGATTTTGGTATATAATAGCTGTTAATGAACATGAAGTGTGCAAGTAGTGCTTTAAATTAAATGAAGATGTATCATAAATGTTCAGTAATGGTCTTGGTGGTTTTAAAACTGCAAAATTTATTGCTCAATATTATGTTTGCTGCCGACAAAAGGATTTAATTAGAAAAAATCAAAATTTTATGTAAAAAAAATATAGTTTAGTATCAAAAAGAAAAAAAAAATAACCTTGTAATTTCATTGAAACAGTTTAAGGAAATTTTTTTCAAATATATATATATATATGTATATTAATTAAAAAATTAAATGATGCATAAATGCTTAATTTGAATATTTAAATATTATTTTTTCTATTTTAGATAAATTAACATAAAATATAGTTTATTTCTGAAAATATTCATTGATTTTACTTTATATATTATTTAACTGCATATAAATCTCAATATGTCATTTTCTGAAACTACTCCTCACGATTTTCATATAAAAATCTTATTTTATTTGATAATGATTTAGTAATCAAGTTCGAATGGTATTTCAGGTAAACATTACTTGATAATGGCTGTCTCTAAAAGCCATATTGAAAAAGAACAGAAATGCTGGGAACAAAGAGCAATGTCAACTAATGTAAATATTGTTTATTTCACAATATTATACTGGTTTCTTTAATCATGGAAAGTTTAATATTTTAACTTTAATAAAATTCATAGAAGCTTTTTTTCATAAAAGCTGTTTCTGAGAAATTGTTTTGCAATGCTTCTTTGTGTACTTCGGGACGTTGTCTTGTTTAAACACTTCTTTAAATATTTGGTTCAGTTTATTTGATTATTCAGTTATTATTTATTATAAGTATTATATATTAGCTATTAAATATTATTTCAGTTATTGTTAAGTATTGTGTTCCTGCCTATAAAATAAATAATTTAATTTAAAAAAAAAAAATTTTGTACAAAAATATAGTTAACGTCAAAAAAAAAAAAAAAAAAAAAAAAAAAAATAAGTAAATAAATAAAAATAAATAAATAAAAAAAAACTCTGCAATCATTGAATTTTAAAAATTAAGCAATTTAAGGAAAATGCTTTGCAAATATATTTGCAAAACATTATTTGCATATACATATCAATTTGTTAAAAAAACAAGTAATATAAAATTTTTTTTAAAAGTCAATTCCTACTTTCCTACTTTTTTTCACTAATATTGCAGAAAAGTCCTTTATAAATAAAGTTGAAATTTTCCTCTTACATTTGGCGCCATCTATTATACGATACATGCATCTTAAATAAAAAAAACTAAAATTAATTAATTAAATTTAATTAATGAATCAATATTTGAAAAAAACTGTATTAACATCCAGTGTCATCCACTACAAGTTTCAAAAAATGTATTTGAACTTGATTGGAGAATAAAAAGTATTTTATGAACGATTGAAAATTTGAACAAAATATATGTAGGGAGAGTGTAATAGTAGGAATTGAATGAATGAAATGGATGCATAATTTTTTGTTTTTAATTTGAATATTTAAATATTATGTTTCCTATTTAAGACAAGTGAACATAAAATATAGTTAATTTTTTAAAATATTCTTTAATTTTATCTAATATATTATTAATTATAACTGTATTTAAATCTCAATATGGACAAGTTAACTAACATGCAACCAGCATATATTTCCAATTAATAAAGGATTATTTTTGTTCTGCGTTTTTAAGATTAATATTATTCATAAAATATTATTAACAATACTTCTTATTGAGTTGCCCATGTTTTTATATCTTCATGTAATTTAAAATTCTTCCAAGATAAATTCTTAAAGTAAGATGTGACTTTTTTTCTCGAAGAAGGTTGATAAAATTTCAAGTAAAAAATGCCGACTATTTGCTATATAAAATAAGTGGGAAAAAAATACAATACGTGAAAAAATTACTATTAGAAAGATAAATATATCTTTTATAAATTTTCTACAACAGAATTCATATTTGTGTTATATTATTTCATTTCTCCCACAAAATATCATTACAACCCCTTTGCGAATAATTCATTTCTATATTGACTCATATTATTATTAAAATGTTATTGATAAATATTGTGTTTCCTGCGCATAAAAGGATTTGATTTAGGAAAAAAACCAAACTTTTATATAAAAAACTGAAATATAATTTAAAGTTAAAAAAAAAAAAAATAACTCTGTAATTTCATTGAATTTAAAAAATTAAGCATTTTAAGGAATCATTTTTATAAATATATATATATTAATTATACAATTATTAAAAAATGAAATGTATGCATAAAGTTTTGTTTTTAATTTGAATATTTAAATATTATTTTTCTTATTTTAAATAAATAAACATAAAATATAGTTCATTTTTAAAATATTCCTTGATTTTATCTTACGTTTATATAAGATAATTTATATTTAAATAATGAGATTTAAATGCTATGTTTTCCATTTTAGGAAAAGAAACATAAAATATAGTTAATTTTTTAAAATATTAATTGATTTTATCTTATAGTTTATTTATTTTAACTGCATATAATTCTCAATATGGACAAATTAACAAATCTGTAACCAACAAATATTTCCAATCATTAAAGGATTATTTTATTTTATGATTTATATTATCTTCTTATTATTATTAAAACTATTTCTTGTTGAGCTGTTCGTATACCTTTCTTATGCCTTAAAATTTTTCTAAGATAAATTCTTAAAGTAAAATGGAACATTTTCTCGAATAACGTTGATAAAATTTTTAAGTAAAAAGAATAAAGTCTATTTGCTGCATAAAATAAATGTTGAGAAATCCAATACGTGAAAAAAATTACTATTAGAAAGATAAATATATCTTTTGTAGAATTTTCTTCTACAACGGATATCATATTTGTATTATATTATTTCATTTCCAAACAAAACATCATTGCAAACCCCTTTGCAAATAATTCATTTCTGTATTGACTGAGTCAATTCTCAATTACATTTCGCAAAAATTTTCACTATCGCTACAAATTGCCATTTCCTCTAAACGAATAAAAAAAAAAAGTATCTATACGATGCGTGTCTAACGTTTTATCCACTTTAATTCCTCGCCTTCTTTTTTTTTTTTTTTTTTTTGCAGAAAATGCTATCCCTTTTTCGAAATCCCTTATCTGAAGACGACAATTTAATGGCGTCGAATGACCCACAGCGCACCCAGGTGATTTACCAGTTTTTTTCTGGTTCTTTTTCACTTTCCCCCATATAGAAATCTCGATGCCTTCGCAGATTTTAAGATAAAATGGTGTCTCAATTTCGTAAGATGAAACCGCCGGGAAAAAAAATGGCTTTACTGTTTCTTAATTGGAACTTGAGATTTTATTGATCTCTCGCACTAGAGAACGATGAACTTGACATAAAATATTCAGGGTTCTTTTTATAAGTTATTTGTTTAAAGAGTACATTTCTGTTGCAAAATGTTTCAATAGATATCTAATTTCTTTTAAAAAAAAACACAATAAGGTTAATTTTTCATTTATATATATATATATATATATATAATCTGGGGCCTGATGGCTGAATGGCTAGCGCTCTGGCGTTCGGTACCACAGGTATCGGGTTCAAATCCCGGCTTTGCCCATGGGTGTTGTAGTGGTTCGGAATCCACTTTAAACCTTAGGTCCCGGTCCTAATAGGATTGTAGAGCGCTGCGGGGGCATTGTTACTCCGCGTCCGTGGCTTACCATCAAGTTACACGCGCCTCCTGGGTAATGCAAAGTGAGTAACATCGGTGCAGCCCTTATGGCGAAAGATCACGGTCTATCTGCCAGCTGTATTAGAAGAAAAAAAATTATTAATAATCTTGTTCTTGGTGCAACAGTTCCATGGTGCGCCAAGGCCGTCTACCTGTTGGCAGATTTCAAAAGAGAATGAAGTCGACCTAAGCCCAACGCTCTACAGTCATATTAGGCCGGGAATTACAGTTTAAAGTGTATTCCAAGCCACTAAAAATATTAATGGCACCATCGGAACTCGAATCTAAAATCTGTGCCACCTAGCGCCGGACAATGTCAGGTCCTATCAGTGCTATCAAGCCCTATTATATATATAAATGAAAAATTAAGTTAACCTTATTATAGTTATATATAAGTTAATATATATTATATATATATATATAAAAATGGTTGATTTTAAACCATTATCATGTCATATAAGATTTACAATAATTAGCATCAATTTAAGATAAAAATAAATTGAAAAAATTTATTTGTAGCTATTGTGCTTCATATAAATGATTTAAAAAAGTATGGTAATAATTTAATGACATTTTTTATATGGAACATTACCCTGTTATTACAGAGGGTAGTTATGAACAGTTTTGAGGTATATAATAATTAGGTTTGTATTCATCAAATAAATAATAAATAAAATAATAATAAATAAAATAAATTTGCCAAATTATTATTTTTTTTACTAATTTTTAATTTTTATCTTTTGAAATATGTCCATCTTTCTATCGACTCAACCACGCTTCCCTTTTTGATTATAGTTACCTACAGTCTGAGAACTGCTAGTGTGCCATTCATCATACATTATTGCTGAATTTTATAAATATGTTTTTATAAAGTTTATCATTTTTTACTCCATCGAATTTCTGAAAGCTCCTTTTGAATTCTTAACTGCTAAATTTGTATTCCTACAGATTTATTACTGAATTACTAAATTAACCACTGATTTACAGCAACAAAACTGTAACGTATTTGTTATTTATTATTACAAAATGTTTCAATAGATCAAAATTATTGTTTTTTGAAAAACTTGACGCTGATTTTTTCGTTGATATATTTATTATATATAAATATATTTATAATATATCAACGAAAAATCAAAGGTCAAGTTTTTCAAAGAAATTACAATAATCTATATATATATAATAATTATATATATATATATATATATATATATATATATATATATATATATATATATATTATATATATATATATATATATATATATATATATATATATATATATATATATAATATACATATATATATATATATATATATAATACTATCATTAATAATAGTGTTATCCTTAATCATACAATAATACTGAATTTTGCAAACATTTTTTTATAATTTTAAAATTTTTTATTCTTTATTGAATTTATGGCAATTCTTTTTTGACGGCTAAATTTTTTATTCCTATGTATTCATTACTAGAACCTAACGGCCGAGAGACTAGATCTCTGGCGCTCAATGCCACAGGATTCGGGTTCGAGTACCAGCAGTGCAAGGGATACTTGTAGTGGCTTGGAATCACTTTAAATAGTTGGTGCCAATCTAATATGAATGTAGGGCCTGGGGGTGACAATCCTATTCTATAAAAAGAAAACATCTCTCAACAAATCTGCCTGTAGGCGGAAGGCCTTGGCCCGCCTTAACTGTAATATTAAGGTGTTAGAATCGCTACTGAATTACTAAAGCTACACCCACTGGATCAAAAAAAAAAAGCTTATTTATTACTGATGTCTTATTATTATAATGGATTTTTTTAAGTAAGATTATCTTTATATAGAAGACATATTGTAAATGGTTAATAAAAGTTAAATAAAATAAAAAAAAAAAAAAAAGAGGAGACTCAATGGCGTTTGTGATGTTCATCATCATGCCTCGTGAGTCAGACTACCTGGTTTTCTCCGATACGAAACGCAAAGGCGGATAGTTCCCTAAAAGTTCCCGGAAGCCCTCCTCCTTCTCCAGCGACACGGAACTAAGTCAGACTTCTGCCTACTGGCGCTTTTTACGGTCCTTTTGTGCACACTTTATACTAATTAAACATGCGTGCCACCGCCAGGATTCGAACCTGAAGCCTATTTTATAAAAAGCCAGAGCGCTAGCCAATTGGCCATCAGGCCTCCCTCCTTCCATGAGACCACACGGGTTCCTTGACTAAGTCTAGATGTTGCTCTCTGCCAAGTGGGATAAGAAACAACAAAAAATAAAATTAACAAGTTTTAATAGGTACAAGAAATTATAATATTTTTTTTTCAATGAGAAACTATTTTTATTTCTATTTGTCTGTTACAGAACCACTATGACTTTTGTCGGGTTTATAAACAAAGCACAACACACTGGTGGGTCATTATTTCCCACTGATGCCACCGAAATTTCTAATGAACAGACATTCAAATGTGGTGTTTGAAATATTCACGTCTTCTATTCATCTATTCAAATACAATAAAAAGATTTTCTTCGTACATATTTAACATCTTACAGTCCGTACCTGCCATTAGAATTTTCGTTAAATTGATTATCGGGTTTTCGAACTGAGCTGTCTTGGTTCAGAATAAAAGCACTAATCACTATGCTGTTTTAGGTAAACTTCCTTAATTTTTCTTTCGTTTGTCGTAATTAGGGCTTTATAAAATAAATCTGTGTAAGCCAATTTCTATTTAAAGCCAAAGTGTTGTTCAACACACACTCTTTTCTGAAAGGCTTTAAGAAACTGGGAGAGATAAATCCTTCCTTTTAATGAGCTAATAAGTCTTTTAGTACGAAAGAATTTGCTTGTTAATAAACAATAAAGACATTTAGCTGAGAATTAGAATTAAATAGCTCTTTTGTCTAAAAGTCTTTTATGTGAAACTTATGAGTTTTTCTAAATTCTTTT
This sequence comes from Caerostris extrusa, assembly GCA_021605095.1. Classification (NCBI taxonomy): domain Eukaryota; kingdom Metazoa; phylum Arthropoda; class Arachnida; order Araneae; family Araneidae; genus Caerostris; species Caerostris extrusa. Next base: position 15,886 of record BPLR01012797.1, on the reverse strand, counting down.
ATGAGAATAAAAAGAAAAGAAATATTAGTTTGCAGACTGCCTGAAAGACATTAGATGTCTGAAAATTTTTCAAAAGCGAGCTAAAAATGAGATTTTCTCGAATTACATGATTTAGCAATCAAGTCTGAAGGGTATTTCGGGTTATTGTTTTTAATAATGGCTGTATCTGAAAAGCCATATTGAAAAAAAGAATCGAAATTCTGGAAAAAAAAAAAAGAAGAAAGATAACTAATGTAAATATTGTTTATTTCCCATTATTATTCAGGTTTTTTTTTTTAATATGGAAATTTTAATATTTTAACTTTAATAAAACTTAATTTTTAACTTTTTTCGTCTGAAAGTGTTTTTGCAAAAGCTTCTTTGTGTACTTTGAGACGTTGTTTTGATATTAAAAATTAGCTGCATATTAAAACATTTGCGCTAATACATATTTTGAATCAACAATAAACAAGCACATATATAGAAAAATATTGGAAATAACTATAATAAAATGTAAGCAATAACTCAGCATCATTATCTTCATCATCAGCACAATAGCCCATGGTGGCCCAAAGGCAGTCTGCCTAATGGCAGGTTTCGAAACAGGAGATGTTTTCTTTTTACGGGGTAGGATTTTCAGCTCCATGCCCAACAGTCATATTAGACCTGGAGCTACGGTTTAGAGTGGATTCCGAACCACTGCAAACATAAATGGCACCATCAGGATTCGAACACGAAACCTGTGCCACCTATCGCCAGTCATTTGCTGTTAAAACCCAAGCAACAACTATAAAAATTAATTATTTATAAATATTAACTTGTTATGAGTCAATTGAGAATGTTACGTATAAAATATACTGTTTTAGATGTTTAAAATAAGGCTTAATTATGCTTTACCAAAATTTTTTACGTCTCAATCTATTATTAGCTTGCATATTTGCGCAAAAAAATTTTTTTACTACAAAAATGGCAATTTTTATGTTATTAATTTATAATTATGAATGTATTTAATATTAAAACATAATTGTTTACGCAAGAAGTAATTATATTTACAAGCATGAAATGAATGAACAAAAATAATTTAGTCATTGTACTGCAATAACCCTCTTTTTCGATTAAAAATAACATGTTAAATTAATTTCACATTCGTCTGACATAGTATATATTTAAATTGAAAAAGAACATATATATTCCAATTAAAAATAGTATTATTCTAATTATAAAATATTTAGTGCGTTTAAATGCATATTTATTTTAGTAATTTACTGAATAATTATTATCCTTAATGAATTTTTAATTGTATAATAATAGAAACTGAAAATTTGATCACTTTTATAAAAACTTTTTTGTTGAAATCGCATTGTTCTAATAATAATTATCAGGTATATCCTGTTTGATTTATAAAAAAATGCGTTTACATCAATTCATGTTATTTCACATTTTTAATAATTCACTATTTACACAAAGGAAAAATTACTTTAAAAACAAAAATATTTATTTACAATTATTGTGCCAAATGATTTAATTGAAAATCTCAAGGTCTTTTAATATTTTTTTAAAAGATTATTACATATAAAAATATTTTAATTGAATTTTAATTATACGACATTAAACAATAATATTTATTAGCAAAAATATTAAAAGTTCTGACAGGAAGAACTTGTTGCCAGAGCCAAAACTTCTTGTGAAATAAAAGTTTTCAAAAATAATGATAAAATATTTCGCCTCTTCTACCAATATTTTATTCTATAAATAAATATTTATTCATAAAAATTAATACTTTCAAAAAGTTTATTACACATAAAATGCTGTAATTGAATTTTTTTTTTATTATTAAAATAATTTATACAATAACAGTTATTAACAGAAAGAACTTTTGGCCACAACCAAAACTTCTTGAAAAATAATCGTTTGCAAAAATAATAATACATTTTTTTGCCTATTTTATCATAATTTGTTCTATTATAAAAGCAAATTTTAAATCATTTATAATAACTAATAATAATTTTTAATCAATAATATCAATACCAATTATTATAAATGTCATTTAACATTTGTAATAATTAGTATTACTTTAAAATAAAAAATATATGCAAATTTAGTTATTGTGTTTTATATAAATGATTAAAGAAAAATTACGGCATTCATTTTAATAAGTTTTATTTAATTTTCTTTTTATAAATCCTTAAAACATTTCTGTTAATTTTTGTTAACTTTGAAAGTTCTAGAATTTTTGACAAATTATACTTGTTGCTCGCGCTTTGCTTAAAGAATCGTTTGCACGAAATAGAAAATGGAATTTTCTTTTTTTTTCTTCATTGTGCGCTGCCGAAAGAAAGGGTAACGCGCAGCACAAGTGGCGCTTGGGTCGAATGGAATGTTGAAAAGCAGACGATAAAATCCTCTTCGGAGGCAACAGACGATCTAATGCAATCCCAACGTTCAGCAAGAAACTTCTCCTAGCGCATGCTGAGAAAAAGAGTTTGAAAACTTTATGAGAAAGACATGGCTTCCAGCTATCTTCGCACAGTAAGTTTTTAGAAAATGTTTTTGAAATGCCGTTTTCTATTTTTATTTAAGTGGAAATTAATTAATAAGAATTTGATATTTCTTTTAATGAAAACAATTTTTTGTTGCATGAAAAAAGTTGCAACAAAATGTTCGAAAAGTTTTATTTTACATTTATATTTTAATAGAAATAATTTGTTATTTCGTAATTTTAATGTTTTGTAAGCGAATATTTATCATTAACGTAAGATAAAAATAGTATAACAGAAATATTAGTAATCAAGAAAATATCGTTTAAAAGATTAATGCATAAGTAATCAAAATCTATACTTACACAATTTGGTTTAATTTTTTAATTTGTCTTTGTGTTACTATAATTAAGATGAGTAGAAAGATTAATTTGATAAATTGACATATTTTTTATTTAAAATTAATAGTACTTTTAGAATTCTTGCTTTTCTTAAATGCTTTTACATTTAAAAGTATTTAAGTATTTTAAAGTTTAATATTTTTATTGTTTAATGTTTATTTAAATTTATTTATTATTCTTTAACCGTAAGAATCTCTAAAATGTTATTATCTGATTTAATTTTGAAAGAACATAAAATATATTTTAGTATTGTAGAGTTATATTTTTTTTTGTTAAATTTTCTATATTGTTGTGAAAAATTGAAGATATTGGTCGCTGCATTAATTATTGTTTGGTTACTCATGATATAAACCGATTAAAATAATGGAATATTTTTTTATAATTACTTAATTTATGTTATTTATTTAATGTTTTTTTCTCAAAAGAAAATAATAAGCGTTTAATATTTTTATATAGTTTATTCAATAATACTTTTTTATAAGCAAGTTGTTAAATAAACAATTATTTATACAATCTATACGAAAAAAATATGTCCTGTTATATAATACAATTGGTATATTAAAAATTTAAAAATGATAAATAAAAACTAATTTAATATAACTATTTAAAGTTATAATTACCGTTCAAATCTCTTTTTAATAATTATATTATGCACTATTGATATTGTGGAATGAAATAATGAATATCACCTTACTATAAGCAATTCGATTGTATATAAAATATAAAGGGATATATAAAAAATAATTAGCCAGTGTAATTTATTCAATAATACTTTTTATATACAAATTATTCAATAAATAATTATTTATTCAATCTACACGAAAACTGTCCTGCTATATAATACAATTGGGATAGTAAAATTTTAAACATCGTAATTATTGACATAAAAACTAATTTAATGTAATTATTTAAAGTTATATCCGTCATTGCTAAGAAGTCCCTTTTAATCATTATATTTTGTATTATTGCTATTGTGGAATAAGAAGTAATGAATATTACCTTACTATAAGCAATTTGAGTGTATATAATATATAAAGTGTGGTTATTTGATGACATTCAATTGCCAGTAGTTCATTAATTTTTTTTTTTTTGTAATGTTACTAATACCGTACCATGTAAATGTCAAAGGTTTGAGGTGATGTTAATTCGTTTCTTTATTTGTATATCCTTATTAATCAACTTTAATTAATTAATTTAAGTGAGAATCTTTGGTGGAATTTATTTAGGCGTTGATTCTGTTAAGCAGTAATACACTTAAATTGAGTTCAATTTCAGTAATTGTATTTGAATCTTATCTTCCGTTTAAATATCTTGACAAATTAGGTTTCTATTCAAATTGAAATGATTCAATTTGATAAATATAAATGCACATTCCTAAATTATTTATTAGCACATTTAACAGCAAATTTAGTATTTAGCAAAAGCAGTATTTTATATACCACATACTAATATGTAGCTGATTGTAGAACTTTTTTTTTAAAATTGTGATGGCAGATCCAATTTGGGAATTGATTTATACGTTTAAGTTTTTGATTGGTTTAGATAATACTTCAGAAAATCCTTTTATTATAGTTTCTCTACACTCTGTTGGCCAGTATAGTGAACAAATGTTTAATCTACATAATTTGCAACAGTTTTACAGATCAGTAATAATATTTTTTTGAAATTTTAAGGGTTTCATACCACTTAATTCACCATTGGTATTAATTCTAATTAGTTTGTTAAATAATATAAGTTCGATTAACATATTCGATTATGATTAAAGTTCGATTCATTCGATTTATCGACTTTCAATTAATATTCGTTTAAAATGTGATTCGAATCGATTCTATTTATTAATATTCAAATACGATATTGTATCGATTTAGTCCTATGCGATCAATTCAGATTCGAATCGAACTAAGTTAGTTCGATTCGATCGATACAATTTCGATTAAAAATTATTAATATGATAGACACTGCATTATGAAAACTGATTAGACAATTGTTATTATAATGGCCACGCATTGACCATCAGATTATTTGAGATTTTTGTCAGTTTATTATCAATTTTCAGGTTTTCTCTAAAACTATGTGCAAATGCTAACAAGGTTTTCCATGTAGTTGACAAAACTGTAAATCGTAATTTAATTTTATTTCGTTATAATAAGTCTAAATATAGTGACTTTTTGTAAAAAATATACATTTATTTTCCCTCTGAAATTTATTTTTCTTTTGTTCTCATGAGGCACCTATGTTGTAACACTTTTTATCTAAAAAAAAAAAAAAAAAAAAAAAAAAAAAAAACGTTGCAATTATTCAAATTAAAAATTGCGGAGAACAAATTTCAATAATTTAGGAATAGTGATAATAAATAAATAAATAAATAAATAGTCGCCGCCATAACCATCAGAATATTTAAGGGTTTTGTCAGTTTTTATCAATTTTCAGGTTTTTTCTAAAACTGTGTCCAAATGCTAACAAAATTTTCTGAGCTGTTGAAATAATTTCAAATCGTACTTCAATTTCATTTCGGTATAATAAGTCTAAAAATAGGGCATTTTTTAAAAATATGCATTTACTTCCCCTTTTGAAATTTGTTTTTCTTTTTGTTCTCATAAGACACCTGTGTTGTGACACTTTTATCTGATAGTTGGTGGGTGATTATTCATTGCGAAAAATAAATTTATAAGCAACACATAATATTTTTCAAGGTTACTTCAATCTTAATAATAATAATAATCGAAACGTTAAAATTATTCAAATTAAAATATGTGAAAAGAAATTTAAATAATTTAGAAATAGCGTTAGAATAAATAAATAGTCGTCAGAGTTGTTAAAATATAAATAAAAATAAGGAAATAACCTCCAACAAATCAAGAAATTAATATGCATTGGGTTTATTTCTCATTTAAAAAAACATTTTAAACACAGGTTAAAATCATTAAACTGGTGTTAAAACCAGACTGCCTTTTCATATAAAACCAGTTAAAAAGATATGAAACCGCAAGAACAATGAAAAAGTCTTGCGTAACCATTGCAAGGAAATGATTTAATCCATTAAAAATATTCTTTAAATTTATTGTTGTTAATAAAAAGCAAGGAAACCATTTTTTTTTTTGGAATCAATTTTACATCAAAGGCGTGAAGTTAAAATGGCATATATTCGTAACTAAAAGGGTTTCATTGCGATAATAAAGATTGATGGTCGGTCTGTTCTTGTGTGACAGCACGATTGTCAATTTACAAGCAAGACTTGCTTTTTTAGTACTTTCAGTTTGTTAATAAAATATTTGTAGCAATTAAATAAGGAAAAATAAATTTGCTAACTTAATTTTTTTAAAGGATGTAAATAAGAATATATTTTTAATTCATATTTAATGCATTTCAAATTATTAAATGGTGGTCCAATATGGTTTATTTTTTATCAATTATTAGCTTAATATGATCTTTACTGACGCTTTGACTAAACGAATACGACTCAAAAATAAAATATTTTTATATATAAAATGGACAATTGCACTCTGGATTAGTAGTCAAACTGATTCTGATTTAGTTGTTGTCATATCTCCTGAAGAGTACTAGAAAATCAAACATCGTGGTTCTCCCAAATAATATTCTGGTTTAGTTGTGATTCACATTGGTTTGTGTAAAACAGATCCATGATTTAGATACGCTGGCAGGGAATGCTACAATTCCTGTTTTAAATATGAGTGGGCACAGAAACAAGGGCCTGATGGCCGATTGTACGGCGCTCGCTGCCACAGGTTTCGGGTTCGAGTCCCTTCGGCATAATGTTTATAGTAGTTCTTAATCCACTTATAAACCGTAAGTCTCTGTCTAATATGATTATTGGGCGTGCGTATGGCTGAAAACCCTAATCCTTAAAAAGAAAACATTCCCTCTCACGAAATCTACCAGTAGATAGACGGTCTTGGCTCATTATGAGGGCTGTTGAATTAATAAAAGAAGATCAACATATTATAATTTATGCGTAGCGAATAATTGAGGATTCCTCATGTAAGATGTAGCGAATACTGTTGTGGCTTTAGATACGCAGACTGATCGTATTTATCTTTCATTTCTTATTTACTCTCGTTTGAGGGTTTGCATTGATAAGTTATGTTATTTACTAATTAATTGGTTCATGTTTAATATGATTGTAGAGAATTTGTCGTAGGATTAACAACCTTACCCCATAAAAAGAAAACAACACCTCATGTTTCGAATCTGCCCGTAGGCAGAAGGCCTTGACCCACCATGGGGCTGTCGCGCCTTTGAAGAAGGACTCAAAAACAACTATGACCAAATGTTTCACAATGGCAAACAGTTTTGTTTGTTTACAAGTTGTTTTCTTACATGGCACTCAAATGAGAGCAATTATAATTGAAAGTCCTCATGGATTATATTATCTGCTTCTTTTCTGATCTGGGAATGAAGTATAGCCCGAAATCATGAATAAAAAACATCTCAACTATATCATAAATAATATGCCAATGCATCCGGCAAAAAACTTTATTCATTTTTTTTATGACACTTGAACAGGCGTGGCCACCGGCGGCTCACCTTGAATATTTTTCCGATGAGATTTTTCTTTTACAAAATATATTTATCTTATAATGGCCAAAGTAGTGAAAACCAATGTATTTAAAAAAATACATTATGTGTGCATCCATGTATTCAAAAATTACTATGAGAAAAAAATAACTTTAATTTTAAAATAATATTCTTGCTAATGTAGAACAGATCTTGCCTGTTTTATTTATGAATTTACATTTATGAGTTCGAAGAATGTAATTTAATTATTCTTGCGTGAATTCATGATGCGCGCGCATGTTGGAAACTCTAATATAACAGGTTCTAGGTTTCACTTTTAAGTAACCTCAGTGACCATCCCTAGATACGCATAGTTAATTGTTGATAGCAGAACCAACCAGACTCTTAATTGTTAGCGCTTTTTGGTTCCATTTACACCTGCGAATAGTTCTTTTCGAAATGAAACTGACCAAACACAAAAGCACGCTCAAACATAACGGACGAAACACCAATTAAGCTGTGCAAATATCCAAATTGAGATCGGTTTGCAAATGCTAAGTGAAAGAGTGGAGAACCAAAAATCGCACTAAATAAATATTTTTTAATTATATCATTTTTAATTTCATTTATATTTATCTATTTTTTATATTTCATTTTTAGTTATATATAATTCTTACAATGTGCGTTTAGAATCATTATTATTACATTATCTATGTTTACATGTAAGAATAATAATAAACAGAAAAATTTTAGATCATTATGTTTCAATTTTTCACTCCAAAAAGGTCTATAGTGAGTCTAAATCTAATATAGGGATATATAATTTTATATCCTGCCTGGGAGTTATGATGCATTTCCAAAGTGGCCTGCAAGATCATTTTGGTTGGCCACCCCTGCAATGGAACATATCATTCACTGTTTTTTGTGATGAGGAATTAATTCTTTACTTTTGGTAAAAGAAGAAAACGATTAAAAATTCAAAATATGAATTAAAATTAAAAATCCTCAGAGAAATATTTTCACTAAATTAAAATTAAAATAATCAAAACTCCATCGTCATATAGACTACTGAATGATTAAAAATGATCCTTCTTTCTACTTCCTATCTATAAATGCCCTTCAATTTTCTCTTGGCATTGATAAGTCGTAAAATATTTTTTTTTTTTCTAATAATATTTGTCTTCATGTAGTTTCGTTACTACTGTTTGAGTATTTTAGTAGCTGTTGAATAAAAGTTGTGTTTCCTTAATTTTCTGATATTTCGTCCAAATAGTATGTTAATTTAAAGTTTTGCAGATATACTCTGTTATTTTGTGTCTTTTGATTCATTTATGATCGTCAATAAAAATACATGAGAAAGTGAGTATTTTTTTCACCTTTTCCTAACTTTTTTTACAAACACGCATTTTTTGCTTAGTGCTATTTTAATATCATCAATCATAGCAATTTTAATCGATATAATATATATAGAATACATTATCATCATCATTGGCGCAACGGTCCCTTTATGAGCCAAGGCCGCCTGCCTGCTGGCAGATTTCTGACAGGATACGTTTTCTTTAACGAGGTAGGGTTGTCAGCTCTACGCTCAACGATTTACAGTCATATTAGACCGGGACCCCTTTATAATGAATTTAAACCCCTTTATAATTTAATAACCCTTTATAATTTTAGTTGAAAGTTTATTCTCCTTTGAAAGTTTATTTCAGGGATCAAAAGCCCTTTTATAATTAAGAAAAAAATTTTTTTTTAATGGGATTAAAAAGAATAAAATAATTAAAAATACATTAATACCTGTCTTTTACCTTTTATAATTATGAGATATATGTTAAATGACATTAATTTCTAATCTCTATTATATGATAGAGTTAAGGCATTTTGAGTTAAAAGTCGTTTGATAGATTTGATAATTTTTTTATCTGTTACATCATTTTGTAGACCACAAAATATTTTAAAAAAGTAGTTGAAAGTAGTGAATAAAACGTTTAATTAACTTTTAATAACTTTTATTTATGTAATTCTAATTTCATATGTCACAATTTTTAAAATAATTGTTAAATCTTTTAAGATTTTTTTTTTTACCTCTAAATATTGCAATAAACTAATCTCTTAAAGTACAATAACTTTCAAAGCTCATTTATCTTTCAAAATTATTTTTTTAAATTTATAATTCTATTAAATATTATTAAATTTATTGGAAGAGTTACTGTCATTTTAAGATTTAAAAATAAAAAAAATATTGATATGAATTTTATTGATGCCACCATTATGCAAAAATGTTCATAAAACCCATTTAAACCTTTTCATTTTCTTACAAAGGGTCTCATTTTTAAAAACAATTGATTTGATGTAAATAAGAAAAATTTAGATGGATAATTATAGTAATGCTTATAGAGAAACAAACTGGAAGCATATTACCTAGAACAAAAAAACTTAACCAGGATACCACCATCTGTAATAATATGTATATGTTCGCCTTTATGTGATAAGAAAAATAAACAATACAAATATAATTCTCTGATTTGGGGAAGGAAAATATTGTGTTATATGGCCAGACAGAATTTCTTCTTATTCTCTTTACCATGATTTATTAGTTATATTTTACGTCAAACATATTTTTACATTAGATAATTGATAGAAATTTTGCAAAAATTAGCTTATTCAAGATGATAACATAGATAACGTCATACACTGTGCATTAAAAGAGGATTCATAAACAGAAGTGCTTAATATTCATAAAATAACCTAAAAAATATGTTTGCAAATCTTATAAGCTATAACAAAAGTTTTGCTAACACCTCTTTTTTACGCTAAGGACACATATTCGGGGCCTGAATGACTGAGTGACTAGCGCTCTGGTGCTCGGTGCCACAGGTTTCGGGTTCGAGGCCTGGCGATGCTATGGATGTTTGTAGCGGTTCGGAATACACGTTAAACCATAGGTCCCGGTCTAATATGACCATAGAGCGTTGGTCGTAGGGTGAAATCCTATCCTGTAAAAGAATCATCTACGCGCTAGAAACCTGCCAGCAGGCAGACGCTCTTGGCCCTTCCTGGGGCTGTTACGTCAATCATGATGATGAAGGACACATATTCGTATAGCATTGTATGGATTTTCTTTAAACCAGTTGGAAAAAGTGGGAATTTCCTTCCAAGACCACTTTTTCAGGAGTAACTGTCCTTATTATTGTGTACATCGTATGAGAAAAACCCTAGTAACTCCTATAAGCAAATTGAATATTACAATCATATACACCACTATAGTAACCACTGACTTTCCTCCTTCAATGAAAAACCCTGATTATAACGTACCCTTATCAATGGAAACCAAACCCCTTGTCCTCTCGAGCTAAATGGCTGACGAGTGAGACGAAAGCAATATTAATCTCTTGTTAACTTTTTTTAATCAATGTTAAAATTTTAAAAGTTTAGAATTTTTGAAATCTGAAATAAATATGTTATTTTTCTGCCGCGGACTCGATGGTAACGAGCGCAGTTAGCACACAAGAGAGCTGGGCTCGAATCCCCTGGCGGATTCTTTTGCTGTCACAGCTTTTAGAAAGGCGAAGACTCGATGGAATTAGTGACAGTGTGTTAAGCTTATTGACGGTTAGATTGCCTTTTGGGAATATTCCAGGTTTTCTCTTCTGCAACAAGTAAATTCCGACAGTTACTCTTAAAAGTCCTCCCGGAAGGCATTATCCTCCGCCTGATATTTTAATGAAATTTTAATTGCTAAATCTAATAAGATTTGATGCAAAAAGAATTAATTACACTTACTTGTCATTGATTTATTCTGCAATGGATAAAGGATTAATTTCATTTATAGATTTTTATTATTTTTTTTAGTGTTTTTGAATAAAATTTACTTTTTAAATTATTATTTGAGATGGTTGTTTAGATGAATTTTTAAATGTTGATTTTTAAATAAATGTTTAAATGTGTTAATTAAATCAATGTTAAAATGTGATTTTTGCCCGACTCATAGATCAGTGGCAAAGTGCCTCTGGTGAGCATTAGAGCGGCACAAAACTGTCTCAAAAACGGGAGACTCAATGGCGTTTGGGATGTTCAGTAGCTTGCCTCGTTAATCGGACTATCTGGGGGAAGTTTCTAGGTTTTTCTTCCATTACAATACGCACATGTGGGTTAGTTACCCTAAAGTCCTCCAGGAAGGCACTGTCCCGTCAGCACCACGGAGTCAAGTCAGACTTCTGCCTACTAGTGCTCTATCCATAATAGAAGTTGCTGTCCCTTTCTCTCCTTCCATGAGACCACGTAAAGTTCTTGGACTTGGTTTAGATGCTGATGTCTACCAAGTGAAATAAGTAAGTGATTTTTAAATATTTTAAAATGCAATGTTCTCAGTCAAGCATTTCAATTGATGATATTTATTATAGTGTTAATTCGTAAGACTAAGTAGAATGATATGCAATTTGGGGTATTTCTTATTGGAGTGCAAAATTCCCAATCGCTCATAATTTGATTATTTACAAGCCCACTCATTAATATTAAATCTATGCTTTTGTTACGGACTTTAAGATATTTGTTGCTTGCATTATGGATAGCTAACCCTTTGTAGTTCATGCGTCATTTTTATTTATGTTATTCATACAAATGTATACATGTTTTCCAGTTTCTTTAAAATTTGATTATATATTTAAAAGTTGAGCATAAAAATGTATCATATGCAACAATTTTGAATAATATTTACTACTTCATATTAAGACATAATAAACATTAATCACTGTAATGGAACTATAATTTCTAGAATCCAGTGGTAAATTAAATGTGTTTATATACATAAATCTATACTGAGGTTTAGTGAACCTCTTCTAATCATGCAAAAGTGGCACTTTAGGAAAATGCGCCAATAGTTAGCTGTGCGTGGGTGAAATAGTTACTAGATGTATCTTCCCAATGATTTCAGTCACACGACAATAACAAATCAGATCGATTTCATGATTAATGCCGAATTCAACATAAACATATTAAATAGCATGGAATATCATGTTCCACCTCATTCATCAATAACTATTTTTTATGTGTTAAAAACAACCATCCATAATAAGACATATTTTCATTTACCTATTGTTTACATATACTTTAAGCATGACTTGAATAATATAATCTGTATCAAATTTCTATATCTAAAACAAAGTTTTAATTTTACAAAATAGTTCTAAGTCTTTTTATTTGAAACCCTATGAAGATGGTTGTAATAAATAACAAAGACAATAACAATAACAATCTTCATTATATTTGAAAAAATACGACTTTTATTGAAGTTTAATATTATGGTACAATTTTAAACGCTTTGAAAATGAAGAAGAAAAAATACTCAAACGTTTAAATTTATTCTAACATTCATATAAAAAAAAAAAAAAATACGTTTTTCATATATTTTAAATTACGAATACTAACTTGCGTTTTAGAAGTTTTGCTCAAATTTAAATATTTTGTTAAAACGAATTGGATGGTTAATTTTGAAATGCGTGTAGCATTTTTTCTCAAGGGAAGAGTTTTTGACATTTCTTCCCCAAGAAAAGAAATGTATATTCTTTGACAAGTACATAATAACAACCCACCACTCAAATTTGACAGCAGACAAGCAGTATTGTGGATAGTTATATTACATGAAATTAGTGTTTTGTATTAATGAGAACAACCTGTCACTCAAATCTGACAGCAGAAAACCAGTGTTGTGGATAATGAGATTCAGGAAATTAGTTATTGTTTGTGCGATCTTCACAGGTCGAAACAAATACAGATGGAATATGGACTACACCATTTCTCATGAGTTGTTCCATCGTGATGGTGATAGACTATGGGTTGAGAAAGTGTCTACTCCAGTGAAATGTCAGGGAAGCTGGACTCTGATGGATTTTTTTAAAGGGAGGGTTTTGGAGAAGGAGAAAGTTCTGAAACGAGTCGACAGGGAAGTGTTGTTTTTCTTTTTTTCTCTGAATTGACTGGATAGACCAAAAGTTTTCTCCTGTTTTTAAAGTGAACCCTTTGTGGTCTGTTTATCACGCCGTGGTGATAATTAAGATGTGCCGCAGACCAAGTAATTAGATTTGACGTAGACGCTTTTAGAATCACTTGAAAATCTCCATCTTAGAGTGAACTACACTTGAGATTTAATCATGCACTTGTGGATCGTATTTCTTATATTATAAATTTTCATTTCTTTGTATAATAAATCCAGAGTTCTGTATCTGTATATATATATATATATATATATATATATATATATATATGTTTTTTAAATAAAAATTAAACTTTACATGCGCATGCCGAGACTTACATGCATGTGTAGACTTTAATTATTGTATATCTATTTATTCTTCACAGTTGTAATTTTCCCCCAATCATTAATTGAGATTTGAATCATAATTACCTTTTGTGATAAGGAAAATATTCATAATACCTTTCATATTTTCTGATGATATATTCATGGAATTTTTTTTTACGGACGTTGTTTGTATTTTTGGATTAATACTAGCAGATTCCTTAAATTGATTTTCTTTACCTGAATAATTTAAATATGTAAAGAAACTGGCTTTCAATTCCGTTAAATGAATAGTTAATTATTTTTGTAATCTCTCGTTAATTTTATTCGCATTCTCTTCATTTATTCATTGGAAGCGAACGGAATAGAAATATTCGTTTAACAGTTTTATAAGCCAACAAATAAATGAATGAATAAATTTTATTTAATTTATTCATTTATAATTTTAATTTATTCATTACTTGATAGTAATTAATTACTAAAAAAAAAAAAAAACTATTCAGATAAAAAAACGATTAAGAGGCCCATTCAAATTAAAAAAAAATGTTAGTTTCGAAATCTTTTTTGTGAGTTATCTTTTTTACGTCTTGTTAAAAACAAGACATTTTTTTTCTTACATTATAAAATTTATAATGTTCCGCAATCAGATTTAATATTTCAATGTAAATCAAATATTTAAACTTGATTAAAAATATTGTACTTAATAATTTTTTATTATGGTTATATTTTCTACTTAGGTTTGACAAATTAATCCAGTTAGAAGGAAATGCTAAATAGGTACATTTATTAAAAAGGAAAAAAAAAATTTAATGATCAAGTCCATTAAGTTTAAGGAATATTGTTATTGTATGAAATAAACTAACAAGAAAATTCCCACTTATGAAAATTATATTTTTTGTTAATGCTGACGAAATTTAAAGAAAAATTTTAAAAACTAGCGTTCTATAAGAAAATTAAGTATAGTAAGTGAATGAAGACAGCATATAATTAAGATATTTGAAAAAAAATTGACCAGTTATAATGTTCTGTAATAGGAATAGCTATAAGTGTAACTTATTAAGAAGGTTGCATACAAGTCTTACTCGACATTATAAAAATCTGTTAAGTGAGAATATTGCAGCCTCGAATTGTGGCCCAGTGACCTATGTTCGCCGCCGTGAGCATTAGGGCTGAGTCTCTCAAATCCGTTGGCGGTCTCTGTTGCAGCATAGTGTTTCTACGAGGAGCCTCGATGGCATTTTGAGATGTTCAGCTTTCTTTCCTCGTGAATCGGAACACCTGGTGGGTGTTTTTCGTTTCACCCATACTATACTTTAAATGCGGGGTAGTTCTAAAAGTCCTTCCAGAAGGCACTGCCCTCATTCTTCAGCGGCACGGAGCAAGCTCAACCTTCTACCTTCGGGTGCTCCATCACAAACAGAAGCTGCCCCTCCTTTCCCTACATCCATGATTGAATTCACTCAAGTAATGTCCGCATTTCGCACAAGGAGATGTTAGTCCAAGAAATTTTCGGAATAAGTTATCATTGAGATATTAGTTCTTAGATAACTAACTAAACAAGCTGTGTTTGAATCCACAAAGTCTTTATTTGGTGGTAAGATAGTTGAGTTTTCAAGTAATTTTTTGAGTATCAATGAAAGTTAATTTCCTTATACCAAAAATATGAAAACACACACGGCATTCTTAAATGTACTAGTAATTTCATTATACCCATTATTATATTCTGGTCAATGCTGAATGAACTGTACATGAAGCTGAACTGAAGCATAATTTGGTATCACACCTGAACCACATACAAATAAAAATCTTGATAAAAATATTCTTACCATTTGAAATTCAGAATTTTCTCTAAATAACAGTAATTTAAACGATTTTGTAGCAAAGAGAACATCCAAAAATCAGACAGAAAAAAATTAAAACACAATTTCTTGTTTAAAATTAGTTTTTATTCTACAAGATGGTATTTGCATAGCAGTGATACCTCTCAATCGTAATAATATACTACACTGCAGATCTAAAAGATTTATTTTTTGCTCACCCTGTATGAACAATACTGCTTTCTGTAAATGATTTGCTCAGCGTAAACTTAACTAGAAACATGTAGATATTTATTTGCGCAGCTACAAAATGAGATTCCCAAAGGTTAAAGCAATAATAAATGGGATAAAATATAATTACTTTCGGTTACTTCTGGAAAATATCCTGACAATTTGTTTTCTACC
>BPLR01012796.1:0-31349 GCA_021605095.1 Caerostris extrusa | reverse complement strand
TGCAAGGTTAAAAAGAAAATTTATGCTTCAACTAAATGATTTAACGACCCAGTCTGCCTTAATCTATTATGTTTTAATGAAGTGGCATGCTGTCTATTGTTTTCTGAGATAAGGCGTGGAACGTTTTTCAGAGATTTTTATGAAAAACCCACAGACTTTGTCATCATAATAAAAATTTCGATTTCGTTTTTATATGCGAAAAACGCGCGATGTAACGTATAAAAAGGTAAGTAGGAAATCTCTTCCTGCACCTTAACAATTTGTAAGTGTTGAGCAGATTTTAAATGTTGGAACCGTGTAAAAATAAGCGGGTATAAAATGGCTATAAAAGGCATCAGAGTGTTTGTGTTTTTGCCCTCGAATATTTTGGTTGAAGATATTTCGGGCGCAGACTTTAAAAGGAGTTTATACCAGCTTCCTTGTAAAAGTGTTTAGAGATTGTAAATTTGTAATGCAATTAAATATATTGTTGGGGGGGGTATCAGATGGAAAATATGTGTTGCGATGTACTTTTCGACATGCGATGCCTAGTACTTTTCAGGTACTCATGTTTGACGTGTGAATCTATTGTAACACGTCAAACATAGTTCCACACATTTTGAAATTATATGTAATTAACGATTGTTAATGCAACACTCGTGAACTCTTTAAGTTCGAGTGTTTTTGTCAATGTTAGCTTACAAGCAAAATATTTAATGCTACACCATAAAAGACATTACATGGGAGGATCAGATGATTTAGTGGCTATGTAAATAATAAATCATCACCCATGCCTTCAGTCCAACTTTGTAGAAGCTACTTGTTTTAAGTAACTACGTGAGCTCGTGAGTTGGAGATCCATCTTGAAATATAGAATTCACATGGTGGAAATAACAATAATTGCATTATGATCATAATAATTGTAACCTATCCCATTTTTTATGTTAAAAAATTAAAAAAAAAACCCTCTTTTTATACATGGGCCAAGAAACATTCACTTTTATTGAATTTCTCTCCAACCTTCCAATTATATGATGAAAAAAAAATATAAGGAGTATTTTTATTTCTATTCATGCTGCACTTATTTTATTTAATAGTTTTGAAAAAACCCATTTTTTTTTTTTAAAATTCGGTTGATGTATATTTTTACCCTATAATATGAAATTTGATGATGTTGCAATTTTTTACTATGAAAGAAATATAACTGTATTAGCAGTACACGACTCCTAAGGAGTTCATTTATTTTTATGTGTCAGAAATTAAATATGAATTTGCTTACTGAATCTGCAAAAATACATTAAGAAGATAAATATTTCTTGCTATAAAGGAAAACAAAAAATAAATTCTGTGAGATTCAGTGAACTGCTAACAACCACTGTCATCCAAGATATTCTTAACACCTTGTGATAAGTCAGATTACCCACATCCGTAGAAGACAGCAGGAGAGTAGAAAAGGTCAAATCCAAGGCAGTTGAGGAGAATGCTGGAGAGAAGGGGACCATGTATTGATCCTATTTGTAGTTAAATTCTTTAACTTCAATTACTTAAGTAATAATTAAAATTGTAAATGGGGAACCTAACTAGCTGTGAGGCTCAGTGAACAGTTAATGTCGGTCTCCTCCGAGACATTCTTAGCGTCTCAAGAGATATCAGATTGCACCACATCCGAGGAGGAGAGCAGGATAGAACAAAAGGTCGGAACCAAGACAGACGAGGCCAGACTATAATTGACACTTTGAAATAATTTGCTGCAGAGAGAAAAGCAAAGAAATTCATGATTAGTAAAATAATTAATGTTAATATATTAAATAGTATGTTTAAAATATGAATTGAAATAAGACGAGCTTGACGAATTACATGCTTGAACATTTTTTTGTCGGACTGAAATCTATGTTTAATATTTTCAATAAATTCCAAGCGTTATTAAAAGTTTTACTGTCATCTGTTGAACTCTTTGTTCAATGAAGACTGTGTTTTAGTATTCGGATTACTTATTTCTTTAAACATGTTCCAATTTTCCAACCCTGTAATTATGTCATCAATCATTCATCATTAGGACGCCTGATATATTGCACATTCATCATTAGTCAAGGTACACCAAGGGGGGACTTGCTCACACAAAATAATTATACTTTTGAACCATCACTGAGGGTAGTGCATTCTCGTCACCATTATGCAAGAGCAAAAATGAATGAGTAAAACTCATTATCATATATGTCATGTTCGTCCTCATGTATGAGTAAAAAGGAATAATGGTACGAATTTTTTGTTCTTATTTCAACGGAGGCAAGGGATTTTAATTCGTTTTTGCTTATTGTGGTTCAATCCCGACTCTTTTATATTAGTGGACTCAATCAGGACATTATAGCCAATATTTTTTCAAATAAATATGTCTTCTTTAGTAATTTAAAGTTTTAATATTCATAAATTAATTTTATTTCAACAAAATTAAATTTAAAACTTTTAGATACTGCATTTGAAAGAGAATTTTTTTTTTCTATGAAAGAATTATTAGATAATGTGAATTTATTAAAGAAACATTCCAAGAAGTTTTGCTATTTTAAATTAAAATTGGAATCAACGCCTTTTTTATTTATTTAAGATCAGAAAACGTATAAAAGCAATTTATTTTTCCAGATAATTAAATAACTACCCAAAGAATAAAGCAATTAAGCATATGTACATAAAATGTTAGTCGCATAAGTAAGACAGCAATAAAATAGAAGAACATGTCCAAAGAAAAAAAAATTGGATTCGATAAACATTACTTGCAAGAAAAGAAAACAGGAAATCTAGAAAATGAAAAACAATTGAGTCGGAAGAATTTTTTTTTTTTTCAATTCTCAGAAAAGTGAGTTTTCTAAGATGTCGGAAATTGTCTGAAAATTGTTTGAAGGATTTAAGAAAAACTTCATCAGATTAAAATATATATATATAAACGAAAGACAGATGTACAAATGGGTATATTGCAATTTTATAATAAATATTCATTTTATCTATATTTTTAAAGCTGAAATAGTAGTAATTATGTTAAGAGTAATAGTTATTATGTAAACTATAATGGAATTTTAATATTAATGCCCATTTTTATTAGTATCAAGGAAACGTAGTATTGCGGTGTTGTTGAAAAAAACTTTTTAATTCAGAAGATTGTGCAGAATTTTGCGTGAATAATAAATTTGACGATAGATGGCGAGATAGTATGTCAAAATTCTACTGTTATATATATCTCGAATGCCTTACGTGATGTGCTTACAATTCAGGATGTAATCACCTTCACAATATTTTACACAATCAATTCAGTTAAGAAAGTTTAATTTTTGAATTCAAATTATAAAATAGCCTATACATTAAGGAACACATATTTGTAGGCTACAATGAACACTCCATAATCATTCTTTTTTTTTTGAGATTTAAATTATAAATGTACTAAACTTGTCAATAACTTTAAAATTCGAAGACTACTTCAATGGATAAACGCCTCTTTGTGATATCATTGTAATTTGAAACAAACTAATGAGGTTTCACGATGAATTTTCCCAGTTTAGAAGGAGGTCACCCTGACTATCTAATCACTCATAGCACTACTTTGCCTTAAAAAGAAATTGCTAACTTTCTAAAAACATCAGTAGTCAATGCATTCTAAACAAACTAAACATAATCCTAAAGAATAAGTCACAAAACCTATAGTTAATGAAAAATTCAAGCCCACAAATATGCGAAATATATTAAATATCATTTCACATCACTTCTTTTAGAAACGTTCATAAGTTTTGCAATAATAAACATCAATTTTGAGAAAATGATCCGAACATTTTCACAATTTGACTTTATAAATTTCTTTTAGGATGATTAATTTTAAAGGATATCTAATGCCTAGCATGATTTTGTGCTGTATTAAATGTGAGAAGTAATAGTATTTATATTATTATCTTTACAAGAATAAATAGTGTAGGTTTGTCAAAGTCTTCTTGTTCTCCTGTTTTAGAAATAGAGAAACAGTGAAAAATACCAATCACTATAAACAAAACCGCAACAAAGAAAGCAATAGTTCACGGAGAAGAACACATAAATCCAGTGCATAACCCATACGTACCATTTCTACTTGGTCTTGTTCGAATAGAAGATATTTGAACATCTCAAATTCCTTTCTGCAAAAAGACCACTCCTTCAATAATTGAAGACTTCCTTTTGGGATTTATTCTTCATTATGATGGGATTTAATCTCTTGATAAATAAATCTAAATTTGATTTGCATAAATATTTATAAAACACATCAACAACAAAATGATAATGAAAGAGCATATTACTATATATTTTACGCATAACTCAATAATTAAACCCTTAAAATAACATTTAAAAAGCCCGTTTTCAATGAAATAACGAGCGAAACAAACAGAACTTATTAACTTTACAACTGCTGTAGTTTCATCTCTCTTCATCTAAAAGAGAGTTTTCACTTACCAATTAATCTCAAAAATACATTTATTCAAACAATAAATGACACACAATTTTCCGATACAATCAAGTAGAATGGAAATGCGGAATTTTTTTTTTCCACTTATAATTGGATTACATGAATTCATGTAGAGAAACATACAGGATTTGTACTTCACTCTCATTATTGGGAAATGGGATTTCAGCATCAATTAGGAATAGGAATCGAGTAAATCTTCATATTCCAGTTTGTATTGGACATTAAGCGGATTAAAGAGTAGGATTATGCTAGTTATGGGAGCATGTCGTTCAGATGCTGGATTCAGAGAAGATGCAGTCAGATATATTAAAAACCAAATTCCAATAGGATGTCGTATGTGTTATGCAACGAAGTGATGCTAGCCTTATAGGTCCTTTATTCATTATTTTATTCTAGAATTTCTAAATTTAGTTGGTTTAATGATTGTAATTAATTAAATTTTATTTTTAATTAATAACTTAATTATCATAACAATATTTATGATTTATTTTTAAAAATTTGAGAGGCTGGGCTACTGAGGATAGCGCATTCGGCTTCCAAACTAAGGAAGTTCTTGGAAGTTATTTATGGCCATAAGGTTCATCCGCTAAGTTCAAGGGTATTCAAGGTATTCTGTTCAAGAATTTCTAACATAAATTGGTTTAATTATTTGTAATTATTTTAATTGTTTTTTATTTTTAATTAATAATTTTCACTATCACTGTAATAATTATTTATTTTTAAAATTTTGGGTGATTGGGGTAGACGGCTGGGTGGACAGCACATTGGGCTACCAAGCTAAAAGGAATTTCGAGCCTATTTCCAATAGGTTCAATGCTTCACTGTTTGTGCCAAAGATAAACTTGACCTCTAAACCATTGTGCTCGATGAGGATTGTGAGGATCAGGTTATCTTCAAGAAAAGAGTTGATAATTTCTTGTATTATTATGTTTGTCTTTATTCAATATATATATAACTTTTTTTTTAAGTAAGTATCTTCATTAAGTTCTTGTATTATTATTAGAACAAGTTCTTGAATTAGTTATTTTTCTATTTTTCATTCGCTAATCCTTATGCTCCAAATTTCCATATATTCCAAACATTGATGGGATGTTGTGTAGCACAGTAGGAACATTAAATGATTGACACATTATATGTTTTATATGTTGAAAAGATCATGCATATTAATTTGTACTGAAAAATGTATATTGCTGAATCTGTTATATAATATCAATTATAGTGGTAAATGGTATCCGTTCAAAGTGTTCATTTTTCAAACACAAATTTCTGTGAACAACAATCTATTTTTGACTAATGTTTTGGACATAAATTTACACTTTTTTCCCAACTTTTGAACTATTTTTTTTCATCTTTTAATCGATTATTTTTTTCATTCTTTCATCCTTACATATGCTAATCTTACTATTTTAGAAACCAATGATGACCCCAGTATTTATAGTATAGTGGTCAATAAGATTAGTTGTTGTGTGGACTAATATGAAGAAAAAAATTGATCAAGCTCTTTTGATGTTAGAAAATTCAGGACTTAACGGCATAGATAATTTTTATGAAAATAAGTGTCATTATATTAAAAATATTTGTGACATTTAAGTGTCATTATAGTAAAAGTATTCATCGTACATGTTTGTAGATAAAGTTACATAAAAAAAATAGACTCATTATAGGGTTTATTTTGAAAAGATAATGTATATTAATAGTTAAAAATAGTTTGTGCCGAGACATTTCAAATTTCATAAGTATTTAACATAAATTACTAATTAGTGATATCATTTCTGACGAGTTAAAGGAAAAATTTGGATGTTGGAATAAAAAAGAATCAAGTACATCCGATGCATTCTTAATTAATTTAAGGTTTCAAGTAAAATAATTTTAATAACTCTGTTTCAAAATAATGAGTTTTTATTTCAGATAATTTACGTCTTTTTATTTTATTAATGCATATAAAATGAATATTTTATGAATCTATCAATTAGAAACAGAATTCTTAATGAAATTTTAACTGTGCATTATTTAGAAAATTAAAAATATGCTTTGCTAATTAGTGAGTTTCTGAGAGGCTATTACTGAAGTATATAGATAAAATGGTATAGAAATTATTTTCTTCATTGTTTTCTATAAAAGAATTGTTAACTATTAGTGTAATAAATGAGAAATCTCATTTAATTTATTATTTTCTAATTTTCAAAAAATCTCTTTTTAATAATTCAATCTTAAATTTCTGTTAAGATCCATTATCTGCTTTGAAAATATGAATTAAAAGACACATTTTCATCACCAACTTTCGAACAAAAATCTCTTTTAGTGTTTGATATATATTTTATTAGATATACAATCAATAGGATAAAATTTTAGTATAACTTATAATATAGCTTATAATAGCTATAATAAGTTTTAGTTGACAAAAGGTTTTAATGAATTCTCATGAATTTTAATTTAAAACGTTTCTTTATGAATGTAGTTAGTTGTTAGTTTTCTTCATATTTAAATTTGACATGTTTTTTTCAATCCTTTAGATTTCTATCCTAATTATATTATATACCTTTCTTACACCTATATAAAATAATATAAATTATAAAATAACTAATATACACTGAAGTGACAAAAGTCATGGGATAGCAATATGCAAATTTTCAGATGACAGTAGCATCGCGTAGAACAGGTATAAATGCGCAGTGCTTTCGCGGATTTCATTTCTGTTCAAGTTATTCATATGAAGATGTTTTGATGATGATGACCGCACGACGGGAATTACGTTTTGTTAGTTGGAAGACGCATGGGTCATGCCATTTCGTTAAAATTCAAAATTCCCAGATCCACAGGAGTGTGCCGAATTATGAAATTTCAGGCATAACATCCCCCATGGACAGCGCAGTGGTCGACCGCCTAATGACCGAGGCCGGCGACGTCTGCAAAGAGTCGTAAATTCTAACAGACAAGCAACACTGCGTCAAATAACCGCAGAAATCAATGTGGGACGTACAAGGGACTTGTCTGTTAGAACTGTGCGGAGAAATTTGGCTTTCTTGGGCTATTCCAGCAGAAGACCGACTCGGACTGACAGAACGACATCGCTTGCTCTCGTGGGCACGTGAGCATATCGGTTGGTCCCTAGATGAATGGAAAACCGTGGCCTGGTCCGATGAGTCACGATTTCAGTTGGTAAGAGCCTGGTAGGGTTCAAGACCCCACGAAGCCATGGACCCAAACTAGCAATGCACTGTTCAAGCTGGTGGTGGCTCCGTAATGGTGTGGGCTGTTTTTCCATGGAATGGACTTGGTCCTCTGGTGCGACTGTTGACTGGAAATGCTTATGTTCAGCCTCCACTATTCATGGACTTCATGTACACAAACAACGATTTTAAAACAATGCGCCATGTCACCGGGCCACAACTGTTCGCGATTGGTTTGAAGAACATTCTGGAATGATCTGGCCACCTTCGCCCGACATGAATCCCATCGAGCATTTATGGGACATCATCGAGAGGTCTGTTCGTGCCCAAAATCCTGCACCATCAACGCTTTCACAATTATGGACGTCTATCGAGACAGCATGACTCAATATTCCTGCAGAAGACTTCCAACGACTTGTTGAGTCCATGCCACGTCGAGTTGCTGCACTTCGCCGGGCGAAAGGATATTGAGAGGTATCCCATGACTTTTGTCACTTTGTATATCCAATAAAATAATATAAATTACTTTATTATGTTATGAAAGTATTCAATATTGCTTTTTAATTTGATGCTGAATACGTTTTTGAAAGACATGTTTTAAAATCATTGTACAAAATTTAATTTTAAATTGAAAGCCATTTGAAAATATAAAGAAACCACAACCAGAAATTCAGGATTATTTCAAATTTGACATGGAAAAATTGTTGTTATTTTCGAATGACAGACAATTTGTCCTGTGGGTTCATAGTTACACATGATGAACAATGGTGGTTATGTTACACTGCCTCCATATTTGTCCAATACAATTTAAAAAAAGACACTGAGGACATCTGGATGATTGGCACTTTTCCATGTCCTTAAAGCCACTAATCGTCGACATGCCGGCTAGTTGAAAATTTGGCGTAAAACGACTTTTTCATAATTACATTATACATTACTCAACGTAAAACTACTTTTTATATTACTCAATAAATAATCATAAATTAAGTATTTATTACATACATATATTTGAGCCCTATAAATACATTTTTTTATTCCTTTATTCTCTTTTTCTGATATAAAGACTCATCAATTTTAAAGATGAAATCCTTTTAAAAAAAGATATAACCAATTGCATGCTGGATTACTGCATTATTAGTTTGAAACAACTTGTTGTTATTTTTAAATGGTGCCCAATTTAAAATTATGTGGTTTATCTTGGCCTTTATGTGAATGAAATATTTTCAGGGTGAGTCATGGCTGTAAAATGCGATCACATTTTGTCGACGTAATTTGCAATGAACATCTTCAGAGATGACATCTGGTGGGTTGGTATTCACCTTCTACCGACAGCTGTGGCATAGATGTTTGTTAGTGGTTCGGAATCCACTTTAAACTGTAGGTCCCGGTCACATTAGCCTGAAGTGTGCTGAAAATGACTATAGAATGAAACCAAACCAAAACTTCTCCTAACAAAACGCTACAACCAAAGTTGGTATAACTGCAACCTTAGCGCAATTATATGAAGACGGTGAAATAAATTTGGAAGAATAAATAAAGAGTTTTTGAAAAAAAAAAAATCGGTCTTACTTTTTGGGCACAGTAGTAATCAGCAATTTAGCTCATATAAGCTTTAGATTAGCGTCATTTCTATATTATTAGCATTATAGAGAAACACCTAGGAGGTTTGAGGACAAAGTGTATATGATGCTAAAATATAGAATAAAAATTTTAGAATGTTCCTTTAGTACAGTGAATGTAAATTGGAAATTAAAATAAAAGATTAAAATCATTTGAAGCTTTGATAATTATTGATGAAATAGTTAAAAATGTATAAAATATTCATTAAAAAAATTCACTGAATTGAAAATAATACTTTTCACATATTGACGATTTTTTAAAAACATAATTTATGTAACAAATCTTTTAGTATCAAAATTTGAAAGATCAATTTCTCTTGGAGAAAACACTTTTACTAAAAGTAAAGCATAAATGTCTTCCTGATAGCTTAGCAATTTTTTTTTCTTTCTGATTCCAGAAAAATGTTGAAACTTAAATCCTTCTTTCAACCTTTCAGATACTCTAAACTCCTTCTCATCACAAAGTCAAAGATTCTTTTTTTCTGTGCCCTTTTTTTTTTTTCCAGTCAGTATTGAATTAAAAATCCTCTCAATCTTAAAAGAAATCGATCAACTGAGTTCTTCGGCGTCTTCCAGGAGAATAATGATAAATTTTAAGAATAGTTCACATTGCGAAATGTGTTGGAAATGTATGAGACCTTCCATGCGCAAGTGTTTAATGGTAGCTCCAGATACGAACATAGACAGAGATACATAATTTTAGGCTCGATGGGTTTTTGATTTAAAGCAGGTGAGATGTAAAATTATTCAACTCTTTTTTTTTTTTTTTATTTTAGATATCTGATAAGATTTTTAGAAATGGTTGGTGGGGAGCAATGCATTAATCCAGGGGTGGTATATATTGATCCACAAATAGTATATTTTAAAAGTATATATTGATCCACAAATAGTGTATTTTTTAATACATTGGCTTCTACAACTTGGCCATTATAAAATAAATGTATTTTGTAAAAGTATGATAAATCTCGCTGGCCCGGAAAATGTTCAAGGGGATCACTTGGGTTTGCCACCTTTATGTTAATCATTTGATTCAAGATCTTTGATAAAGGTGTCTAATATGGTATTTTTTAGTAAAGTTAATGCTTCTGATTTTTTTTTTTTTTTTTTAGCATTATTCCAAAAAAAAAAAAAAAAATCTGAATAAAAAAAAAAATAATAATAAATTTCTAAATTCCTTCTAAAATAATTTCAAATTAATGCAATTTTTTTCCTATTTTATCTTTTGTTTAATTCAGGGCGACAAAAAATAAAATAAAACAATAATAAAAAAAAAAGTTTAAGCTATATTAACGGCAGAATATACTTGTAAAAGGTTGTAATTCAGACTAATAGGTTATATGCAAAAATGTTATCATAAAAGATTAGATTATTAAGTGTTATTTAAACTCCAGATTGAAAAAACACTTTTCTTAATTGAATTTTAATTTTAATGACATTTACAAAAAATAGTAAAAAGCAATTAAAATTTTTCTAAAGTACAATGAAAATCCTGAATTATTTATCTCAGCAAAAGATTGAAAAGATTGTATAATATTAATAGCTTTAATATTAAAATGAAAAAAAAAAAAAAAAAAATGTAAAAATAATATTAAAAATATTAATTTGGTTGCAATAATTATAGAAAATGTAATTTTGAAAGAAACACTTTGTTATTTAAATAGATTCTACTAATTATTCTAATAGAAACAATTTTATCAATGAAAATAATTACTTATTAAAATGTAACATAATTTTTTTAAATCAAAGTAAATTGAGAAGCATGAGCTAGTCTCTTGTTTACAGCATAGAATATTACAAAGAAATAGAAATCCTTATAATCATACTAATATAATAATTTAAATTAATATTCTAAACTTATGGTAATTTTAAGTTTTCAAAAAAAAATTTAGTTTTTCATTAAGAATTATTGTAAGGAGCACTATTACACTCCTTCAGTTTTTTAATATTTTAGAAGTGTAAAATATAAAACCAGAAGAATAAATTTGAGAAAGAAAGGCAATTTATGATAACTTAATTTTATTTTACTTAAATGTTTCTTTATAAATTAGCACATAGAGCATGTCAGCTTACAAACTACGAAGGGTAAGGTAAGGATGAATCTAGATTACTTCGAATCACATAGTAATGATGTAATTAAACTTCCCATATGTCCTACATCCCCCAGTATCCCACAGCTGAAAAAGGGTGAATGAATTGCAACCATAGTTGGTATGTAGATTATACACGAAATGCTCTAAAGGAATTTTGAAACAGAAATTAGTTCAAAAATGTTTACTAGGTGTTGCTTTTCAGGAAAAAACGTTAAATTTAAGAAAATAAAATACCAAACAGAATATATAAACAATTTGAAAAATTATTTAATTTGATTTAATCACTTCGTCATCAACGCACACTGAATAAAGGTAAAGGAATAGAAAACATTACGCAAGTCACAAGAAGAGACTAAGTTTTAGAAGAGGAGAATGTAACAATGATGTAATGAAAGTTGCATTGTAACCCCCTCATTCACCTGTAGAATTACAAGGCGATGGACAATGTGCTCTACAGCAGAACGTAATTGATCAGTTGGGATGCTTGTCACAATTGATCAATGAAGAGTAATGGAGTTTTTAGTCATCCAACCTCGTAACATCTCTACTATGAACCAGAGTTTTTAAGAGATATCTAGATAAGAATTTTTAAAGTGCAGTTATTTCTAAAATTAAAAAGGCCTTATGGATGTAGCAGTGAATCCACAACAGACAAATTTGGAGAACGTTGGGGAATTTCATTGTGCTCCCGTATTTTCTATTTCCCAATTGTGGCAATTGATTGACACATTCGGATAGAAATGAGCCTCATAGAATTAGAAATGAGCATCGGTTTTCAATTCCTTCTATTATTTCACACTGTCCCGATATATATCTTGTTCAAAATTTCAATCGTTAATAAAATGCTTTTTATTCATCCACTCAAGTTCAAATACTTTTTTTTAACTTGTAGTGGATGACACTTGATGTTAATACAGTTTTTTCAAATTTAAAGAGTTTTTGGATACCGTATTTTGACGTCCGTTAGCTTTTTTTCCCTAGCGCGCATGCTCATAGGAAACATTATTACAGATACGCATGCGTAATTTCCTATGCGCATGCGCACTAGGGAAAAAAAAGCTAACGGACGTCCAAAATACGGTATGCAAAAACTCCATTAATTCAGTAATTAAATTTAATAATTAATTTGATTTTTTTTTATTTAAATTGTATATATCTACCAACAGATGGCGCCCGATAAAGTTAAAAAAATGAATGGAAACTATTTATAAAAGGATTTTATGCTATGTTGAAAAAAAAATAAGAATTGACTTTTTTTTTTTCATATAACTGGTTTCATGAATCATGCCACCTAGTAGAACTAAAATTCTCGTCTTTTGAAATTCTTTGAGCCCATTTCACGTATAGTCTATATAACAGATGTGATACACGTGCCGTTGAGTTAATGTGGTTGTACAAGGGTATCATTTGCAATACCTGCCCACACATTAGCAGAGAATTGAGTCTGAAAAGTATGTAGAAGTGTTAGCATGGGTATTGTGCAAAAATGAAATATTCATTCGGCGTAAAAGGTAGCCTCATATGTAAAAGTATATTTGACAGAGAAAAACTCTTTGATACAACGTACAGTGCTGCAAAAAAACAATTTCTATCCTTACAATTCTATATAAACATTATTTCCATACTTATTTTACCTTCTCTTAAAGTTTGATTATTGAATTGATGGATATCTTGTATACTGTATTCACTAAAACACATTTTTTAAATTGCACAAAATGTTTATAGTAATTCCTCAAAAACTTGATCCTAGGTGATAAATGTTTTCCAAAAATAGCGTACCGTTTATTATCTTTATTCCTCTGGTGTTTAGTATCAGTATCCTTCATTGAGGCAGGTCATTAAATGAAATTCACAGGGTTAAAGCAAAGAAAATAGGTGTGGATGTCTCCTGGGGTTGCATTATAAGATACAATGAGGGCATTTTTTATCCTTCAGCAAACATAGGAATTTCTTAAAAGCTTTCAGTCTTCCTCGGAGAGTTAGCATTAGCATCATTCACTAAAGCACGTCATTAAATAAAAATCACGAAGCTTAACAAGCATAGTTAGTTGGGGGGGGGGAGTTTCCTGGTATTGAATTAAAAAAAAAAAAAAAACAATGCAGACGTTTTTTTTTCATCAAACTTTTAGGGAATTTCTTAAAAGCAATGAATTAGGCTCAGTAGAGTATATCCTAAAAGAAAAGCTTTTAATTCTCCGCTAATATCAGTTGAAAGAATCGATTCGTTGAAAGGAAAGGGAAAATAAAAAAAAAACCTGATGAAAAATTTTTCTTTCAGCTATAAGAACCTGCTACCCATGCCTGTAACTTCCACGTGAATATACACAATTAGTTAGAGCTTTCGTACAACCTTGAACTTCTATCGTAATTTATTGACCGTTAAAGCTGGCTTTAATGGCTCGAGCCCGTATTGTTTCCATTAGAATGCAGACCGTGATTGTTTGCACTAAAACTAACAATTTTTATGGTGCAAGGTTAAAAGAAAATTTATGCTTCAACTAAATGATTTAACGACCTAGTCTGCCTTAATCTATTATGTTTTAATGAAGTGGCATGCTGTCTATTGTTTTCTGAGAAAAGGCGCGGAACGTTTTTCAGAGGATTTTTATTGCGAATAATCCACGGACTCTCGCATCATCATAAAAATTTCGATTTCGTTTTTTATATGCGAAAACTCGCGATGTAACGAATTAAGGTAAGTAGGAAATCCATTCCACCCCTTAACAATTTGTAAGTGTTGAGCAGATATTAAAAGTTGGGAATAAGTAAAAATAATGCGGGTATAAAACGGCTATAAAACGCATCGGAGTGTTTGTGTTTTTGAACTTAAGAATATGTGGAATATTTTGCTGGGATGTATTTTTCAGGGAAAGAGTTTTAAAATGAGTTTATGCTCTCTTCCTTTGTAAAAGTGTTTAGAGATTGTAAAATTTGTAATTCAATTAAAAATATTGTTGGGGGTTTCCAGATAGAAAACATGTGTTGCGAAGTACTTTTCGATATGCTATATGCTATTGACTCGAACTAAACATTTCGAACATGTGGAAATTGAACTGAATTGAAACATAATCAAAATAATTCTGGTAAAACTTCATAGAAGAATGCGATATACTGTGCTGTTGAGTCAATGTGGTTGTAAGAAGGGACTATTAAAAAATTCATTTGTAATACCTGCCGCACATTAGAAGTGAACAGTGTCTAAAAAGTATGTAGACATGTGGCTTAGAGTGAGTCCATACATGGGTATTGTGCAAATTAAATTCTCTGACATGGGTGAAGGTAGTAGTCTCATCTGTGAAAAGAACAGTTGTAAAGAAATTCAATTTGGCATACTCTGTTAAAAAATAATAATTTTATTCCACATTGCTGTATAAATATCGTTTTTATATGTATTATACCTTTCTTAAAGTTTGGCCAGTGAACATCCTGTATAATATATTCATCCTGAATAATATATCAGTAAAATACTTATTAAACAAATTATATTCAGTAATTACTTATTAAACAAACATTTACTTATTAAACATTAAAATTTTCTTTTTTTTTAATTACACAAATTGTATTTAATAATTCGCAAAACTTGTATCTCGGTGAAAATATTTTCCAGAATAGCATGTCATTTATTTTCTTAATTGCTTGAGGTTTATCAGAATGTTTATCTTGGAGAGTATCAGTATCATCCAGCGAAGTAGGTCATTAAATGAAAATCACAGAAATTAACAAGCAAACAAAATAGGTGTTGAAATCTTCTGGTGTTGCATTATAAAAATACAATGAAGGCATTTTATATATACAGCAAACATAGAAATTTCTTAAAGCTTCATCGTTCCTCGGAGAGTTAGTATTAGCATCATTCACTAAAGCACGTCATTAAATAAAAATCACGGAACTTAACAAACATAGTTAGTTGGGAGTGGGTAGAGATTCCGGTATTGAATTAAAAAAAAAAAAAATGCACACATTTTTTCCTCCATCGAACTTGGGAATTTCTTAAAAGCAATGAATTAGGCTCAGTAGAGTATATCCTAAAAGAAAAGCTTTTAATTCTCCGCTAATATCAGTTGAAAGAATCGATTCGTTGAAAGGAAGGAAAAAAAAAAAACACGATGAAAATTTTTCTTGCAGCTATAAGAACCTGCTACCCATGACTGTAACTTCCACGTGAATATACACAATTAGTTAGAGCTTTCGTACAATCTTGAAACTTCTATCGTAATTTATTGACCGTTAAAGGTGGCTTTAATGGCTCGGAGCCCGTATTGTTTCCATTAGAGTGCAGACCGTGATTGTTTGCACTAAA
The DNA here is from genome assembly GCA_021605095.1 of Caerostris extrusa. Taxonomy (NCBI): domain Eukaryota; kingdom Metazoa; phylum Arthropoda; class Arachnida; order Araneae; family Araneidae; genus Caerostris; species Caerostris extrusa. Next base: position 15,714 of record BPLR01012796.1, on the reverse strand, counting down.
AACTAACAATTTTTATGGTGCAAGGTTAAAAGAAAATTTATGCTTCAACTAAATGATTTAACGACCCAGTCTGCCTTAATCTATTATGTTTTAATGAAGTGGCATGCTGTCTATTGTTTTCTGAGATAAGGCGTGGATCGTTTTTCAGAGAGTTTTCTTGCGAAAAACCCACAGACTCTGGCATCATAATAAAAATTTCGATTTCTTTTTTTTTATATGCGAAAACGCGCGATGTAACGTATTAAGGTAAGTAGGAAATCTCTTCCTCCCCTTAACAATTTGTAAGTGTTGAGCAGATATTAAAAGTTGGGACCAGTAAAAATTTGCGTGTATAAAAAGGCTATAAAACGCATCGGAGTGTTTGTGTTTTGTCCCTTAAGAATATGCGGAATATTTTGCTTCTTGAGGTATTTTCAGGCGAAGGGTTTTAAAATGAGTTTATACTCTTTTCCTTGTAAAGTGTTTTTAAGAGATTGTAAATGTGTAATGCAGTTAAAAATATTGTTGGGGCCTCCAGATGAAACATATGTGTTAGCGATATACTTTTCGATATGCTATACCAAGTATTTTGTTTCAAGTACATGCTTTACGTATCAAATTTTCTAACCTGAAAGGAAATCTTGATCCCCATAATTTATAAATTCAAATTGTGGGGATCGAATTTTCTTTATTAATTATGTAATTATTGGCTTTTAATGCAACACTCATGCACTCTTGAAGTTCGAGTGTTTTTTTTGGTAATGATAGTTTATATATGTTATAGAAAGAAGCTATATGACATAAGATCAGAAAAACATGGTGGCCATGTAATTTATAAATCATAACCCGCATGTTTAATCCAACTCTGGGTAGCCACTTTGTTTGTAATTAACTAATAAATCTCACAAATCGAAGATCCATCTTGGTGAAATATATGAAAATAATCATATTTGCATGATAAACAAATAATTTCTACCTGTCAACAATTTTTTGGCAAAAAAACGTTTTTTTTTTTTTTTTTTTTTTCACATGGCGCAAAACACCTTACCTTTGGTGAATCTCTCTTCAACTCTCTAATTACATATGTCGCCAAAGGTGAAAAAAAAAAATATGGAACATTTTCTTTATATTCCTGGTTCACTGATTTTATTTTATGAAATAGTTTGGAAAAACTAAAATTTTTAAAATTATGTTTATATATGTTTATCCCACAATACGAAATTGATGTATCATGATGTTGCAATGAATATGAAAAGGAATACTATATAACTATTAGTTGCTTGATATTCTTAATATCCCGAGATATATGTATCAGATTACCCACACAGGAAGAAAACAGTGATATTAGTTGATATGCGCTTCTATGAAGTTCATTTATATTAAAAATCGGAATTTAAATATGAATTTGCTTACTGAATCTGGTAAATATATTAAGAGCATAACCATTTCTTTTTGAAAAGGAAGGCAAAAATAAAATCTGTCAGTTTCAGTGAACTATTAACTTTTTCCACACCGGGATACTCTTAGTACCCCGGGATATTCAGATTACCTATATCCGGAAAAGACAGCAGGGCGAGTAGAAAAAGGTCAAACCCAAGGCAGACGAAGGGTACACCCTGTATTGAAGAAGAGCTGGACCATGTATTGATCCTGTTTGTAACAAATTTTTTAAGTGTAGCATTAAATAATAATTAAAATTTTAAATGTGGAATCCTTAAATATGTGTGAGAACAGTGAATTGCAAACTACCGTTTCCCTGTCAGACATTCTTAACATCCCGAGAGATATTAGATTAGCCACATCCGAGGAGGAGATCAGTCTAGAACAAAAAGGTCGGAACTAAGGCAGAAGAGGACAGACAGTGCTGGACACTTTGAATTGTTGTTGCAGAGAGAAAATTAAAGAAATGCACAATTTCTAAAAATAATTAATTTTAATATATTATTTAGCATACTTAAAATAAGAATTTAAATAAGACAAGCCATAAATGCATACTTGTTTGAGCATTTTTACCACGGTCTGAAATTTCAGTATAATAAGGCATGAGATTTATTACAACTATTAAAGTTTTTACTTTCATCTCTTGAACTATTTATTTAATAAAGACTGAGTTTTAGTATTCGTGTTATTTATTTCTTAAAGTCTGTTATGATTTTCAAACCTTTGATAATATTGACATAAATCATTCGCCATTAGAATATATGATTTACTGCACATTCAGCATGTCAAGGTGCACCAAGAGGAACTTGCTATGCTTCATCGCATAAGATCATTGTACTTTTGAACCACCATTCTCAGAAATTGTGCCTGAGTTTTCACATACTCCGCGCCTCATCTGCAAGTAAAAATTAATGATTTTTGGTTTACTTAATTTTTCTTTCCTTGGAATGAGAACAAATATTGCAAATGTAAAAGGACGAGAGATTTCTATTTATTTTTTACTTCTCATATTTTGATCCTGAACCTTTCATTTTAATTGAGTCAACCACGACACAATAGCAAATATTTTTTAGAGAAATATATCTTCTCTATTAATTTAAGGCTTTAATATTCATACAATTTTATTTTTATTTCAATAAGATTAAAATTACACACTTTTAAATGGTGCTGCTTTTGAAAGATAATTTTTCTTTCTATGAAAAAAATTATTAATGATGAATTCAAATAAAGAACAATTCCAAGAAAATTTGCAATTTTAAATTCAAATTGAAATCAACACCTTTTTTTTAAATTTAAAATCAGGATAATTTGCTTTTCCAGATAATTAAATAATCCAAATAACTACCCATGAAATAAAGCAATTAAGTATATGTACACAATATGTTATTCACATAAGTAAGATAGCAATAGAATGGAAAAAAAAAATGTCCAAAGAAAAAAATGGATTCCATAAACTTTACTTCCAAGAAAAGAGAACAGGAAATTTAAAAAAAGGAAAAAACAATTGAATCGGAATATTTTTTTAATCCGCAGAAAAGTGAGTTTTCTAAGATGTCGGAAAATTATATATATATATACCTCGAATGAATAACATGATGTGCTTAAAATTCATCTTCACAATATGTTGCACAATCTTTTGAGTTAACAAAGTTTAATTTTTGAAATCAAATTAAAAAAATAGTTCATGCATTAAAAAACACAAATTTGTAGGCTACAATTAACATTCCATAATCATTCTTTTTTTGAGATTTAAATTATAAATGTACTAAACTTGTTGATAACTTAAAAATTAGCAGTCTACTTCAATGGATAAAGGCCTCTTTGCGATATCATTGTAATTGGAAACAAATTAATGAGGTTTCAGGATGAACTTTCCCAGTTTAGTAGGAGGTCACCCTGACTATCTGATCACTCATAGCACTCACTACCTTTTAAAAAAGAAATTGTTACATCTTATAACTTTCTAAAAATATCAGCAGTCAATGCATGCTAAACAAACTGAACATTATGCTAAAATATATGTCACAGACCTACAGTTAATCACATCTTTTTTTTAGAAATTTTGATGATAAGTTTTGATATTATAAATATCAACATTGAGAAAATAATTCAAAAATTTTTACATTTTGTCATTACGAATTGCTTTTAGAATGATAAATTTTAAAAGATATAAAATCTCAAACATGAGGTTGTACTGTATTAAACGTGAGAAGTTATAGTATTTATATTATTATTTTTGCAAGAATAAATAGTGTAAGTTTGTCAAGGTTTTATTGTTCTCCTGTTATAAAAATAGAGAAACAGTGAAGAAGTACCAATCACTATAAACAAACCGCAATAAAGAAAGCAAAAGTTCATGGAGAAGAACACATAAATCCAGTAGATAACCCATTCGAACGAGAATATAACATTGTTACAATTTCTACTAGGTCTTGTTCTAATAGAAGATATTTGAACATCTCAAATTCCTTCCTTCAAAAAGACCAATCCCTTTAATAATTCATTATTGTGATGGGACTTAATCTCTTGATAAATAAACCTAGATTTGACTTATATAAACATTTATAAAAAAAAAAATAATAACGGAAATACATATTCCTATTTATTTTACGCATAATTCAATAATTAAACACTTAAAATAACATTTTATAAAACCTGTTTTACACTGAAATAATTTGCAAAACAAACATAACTTATTAACTTCAGAACTGCCGTAGTTTCATCATCTCATGCTTTAAAAGAGAGTTTGACTTACCAATTAATCTTCTCAATACATTTATTCAAACACTAAATAACACACTTTTCCGATACAATCAAGTAGAATGGAAATGGGGAATTTTTTCCACTTATAATCGGATTACGCGAATTTATGTAAGAAACATACAGGATTTGCACTTCACTCTCATTATTGGGAAATGGGATTTTAGCATCAATTAGGAATAGGAATCGAGTAAATCTTCTATTCCAGTTTGTATTGGACATTAAGCGGATTAAAAGAGTAGGATTATGTTAGTTATGGGGGAGCATGTCGTTCAGATGCTGGATTCAGAGAAGATGCAGTCAGATATATTAAACCAAATTCCAACAGGATGTCGTATGTGTTATGCAACGTAGTGATGCTAGCCTTATAGGTCCATTATTTATTCTGTTCAAGAATTTCTAATATAAATTGGTTTAATTATTTGTAATTATTTGAATTGTTTTTTATTTTTACTTAATAATTTTCATCTATCACTAGAATATTTATTATTTATTTTAAAATTTTTTGAGAGATTGGGCTAGATGACTAGATGGATAACACATTGGGCCTCCGAACTACGGCAAATTTTTTGAACCTATGAGAAGTTTAAATTACTCCAATAGGTTAGAATGCTCCAGTGTCTGTGCAATAGATAGGCTTGGGCTCTAAAAAATTGAGCCTCGATGAGGAGTGTAGGGATGCGGTTATCTTCAAAACAAGACCCTGAATTATTTTAAATGTTATTTGTTTTTAATTAATAACTTTGATTACTAATATAATATTTATTATTTATTTTCAAATTTTGAGAGATCAGGCTAGACTTCTGTATAGTCATCATATTCGGCTTCAAACCAAGGAAGTTCGAAACTAAAAGAGAAGTTCAAGACCATTTCAATAAATTCGAATGCTCAAGTGTTTGTGCCACAGAAGCTTCAGCTCTAAACCGTTGAGCTCGTTGAGGAATGTAGGGATCAGATTACCTTCAATAACAGTTTCAAAAGTTTTGTTCCAAACAGTGATGAGTGTTGGGAAGCGTACTAGGCACACTATATGCTTACTTAGGCAGTTCGAACCTATAAGAAGTTTAAACCTATTTCCAATATGTTCGAATGCTCCAGTGTTTGCGTCTTAGAGAGGCTTGAACTCTAAACCGTTGAGTTCTATGATGAGTGTGATGATCAAGTTATCTTCAAGAAAAGAGTTGATCACTGTTGTATTATTCTTGCATTAAGTTTATCTTCGTTAAGTAAGTGCCTATAAGTTATTGTATTATTATTAGAACAAGTTCTTGTATTAGTTCTTATTCTATTTTTCATTCGTTCATCCTTACATGTACTCAAAGGTTCGATATGTTCTAATACTTTATTTGTTCCAAACAGTGATGGCGTGTTGGGCCGCGTAGTAGGCTCAGTGCATGGTTGACACATTATATGGTTTATGTTGAAAAGATAATACATATCAATTTGTACTGAAAAATGTACAATGCTGAATCTGTTTTATATTAGTAGGTATATTGGTAAATGGTTATGTATTAAAGAACAATATTCTGAAAAACTTCAGTGACTATAATCTATTAATAATTAATCTGACTAATAATTTTGGACATATATTTATACTCCCCCTCCTTTTTCCACTATTTCCATCTTTAATCCACTATATTTTCCTTCTTTCATCCTTACATATGCTAATCTTACTCACTATTTTATAAACCAATTATGACCCCAGTATTTATAGTACAGTGGGCGATGCTTTTATTAATGATTCAGTAAAGAGGCATTACCCAGTATACTATAAAGTGGTCAATAAGATTGGTTGTTGCATGGACTAATATGAAGAGAAAAACTGATCCTTCTCTTTTGGTGTTTAAAATTCAGTACTTGACGGCATAGATAATTTTTATCAAATAAGATTCAATATAATAAAAATATTTGTGATATTTAAGTGTCATTATAGTGAAAGTATTCATCGTACATGTTTGAAGATAAAGTTACATAAAAAAAAAGCAATTGACTCATTATATGCTTTATTTTGAAAAGATAATGTATATTAATAGTTAAAAGGAATAGTTTGCGCCGAGATTTTTTCAAATTTAATAAGTATTTAACATAAATTACTAATTAGTGATATCATTTCTGACGAGTAAAAAGGAAAAAATTAGGTTGTTGGAATAAAAGAATCAAGTACATCCGATGCATTCTTAATTAATTTAAGGTTTCAAGCAAAATAAATTTAATAACTCTGTTTCAGAATAATGAATTTTTATTTCATATAATTTTCGTCTTTTTATTACTTTAATGATTATAAAGTGAATATTTTATGAATTTATCAGTTCGAAAAGAGAATTGATAATGAAATTTTAAATTTGCATTATTTAGAAAATTAAAAATTTGCATTGCTAATTAGTGAGTTTCTGAGTGGCTATTAGTGAAGTATACTGATAAAATAAAGTGGTATATAAATTGTTTTCTGTACTGTTTTCATAGAAAATAATTGTTAACTAGTAGTTTATAAATGAAAAATGTCTTTTAATTTATTATTTTCTAGTTCTCTAAAAATCTCTTTTTAATAATGCAATCTTAAATTTCTGTTAAGATCCATTATCTGCTTTGAAAATATGAATTAATGGGAATATTTTTTTCAGCACCAACTTTCAAACAAAAAGCGTTTTTTGTATTTTATATATTTCTTAGATATACATTCAATGGGATGAAATTTCAGTATAACTTATAATATAAGTTGATAATAATAGCTATAATATATTTTTAGCTGACAAAAGTTTTAATGAAATCTTATAAATTTTTATTTAAAATGTTACTTTATGAATGTAATTAGTTATTAGTTTTCTTTTTATTAAAATTTGATATATTTTTTTTTCCAATCCTTTAGAAGACTATCTATTTTATTATATACTTTTCGTACACCTATATTTGAATTCAATAAAGTAATATAAATTAATATATTATGTTATGAAAGTATTCATTATTGATTTAAAATTAATCCTGAAAACTTTTTTTCAAAGGACATAGTTTCAAAATCGTTGCAGAAATTGAAAGCCCATTTGAAAATATAAAGATATTGCAAATGATAACATGATGGATTATTAAAAATTTGGCTTGGAGCAAATTGTCGTTATTTTCGAATGATGGACAATTTGGCTTGTGGGTTCAAAGTTGCACATGGTGAACAATGGTTATGTTACACTGCATCCATCTATATTTCCAATACAATAAAACACACAGACACAAAAACCTCTGATAACATCTGTATGATTGGCACTGCCCATCCTTTTCTATCTCCTGAAATACAGTCATAACCGCAATCATTGGCACGCTAGTTAGCTGCAACTTTGGCGTAAAACGACTTTTTTATAATTACATTTTATATTACTCACCATACAACATACATTTATGTAAGTCAACAAACGACCATAAATGTTATTTTTTGTATTTATTATATATGTATAATTGAGCCCTATAAACAAGCATTTCTTTTTCCTCTATCGGGCTCATCTTTTTTGGTTATAAAAGCTCATCAGTTTTTAAAACTGAAACTACTTTTGAAAAATTATAACCATGACCAATAACATGCTGGATTACTGCATCATTAGTTTTGAAACGACTAGTTTCTGTTATTTTAATGGTGGCCAATTTAAAATGATGTAGATTATTATGGCTATTTGTGTGGATTCGACTTTATTCAGGTTGAGCCATGGCTGTACAATGGGCCCACATTTTGTGAATGTAATTTTCAATGAACATCCCCAAAGATGCCATCTGGAGGATTGTCTTTCTTCTTCTCTGACAAAAAGCTACAACATTATTGGGATAACCCCAACCTTACAAATATATTCATTTCAAAACTGTAGTTCTTTAAAACTGTTTGAATTTCTGAATATAGAAAGAATTTTTTATTTACAAATTTAATGCAAATTAGAGGCTTGATATGAAATCAACATTAAATGGCTTTGAATATATTATTATAACTGAGGATATGTGCATAATTTTTTTGATGATGCAAAAATATATTATGCATGTTTAGCTTTTTTAAAATGTTTTGCTTTTTTAAGCTACAACCGCAGTCCTGATAACTGCACCTTGGCGTAATTTTATGTATATATACTACATTTTGGACTGTTCAATATAATAATATTTTATTCAAATTCAAATTAGCCGTATGATATACATTCAATATCAGATGACTTTTGAATGTATTCTTATGATTGAAGATAAATTTATTATTGTTTATTGACGTAAAAAAAGTATAATATATGTTATGATTTTAATTATAATATCAGTATCAAAGGAAAATAATACTTGGATAGAAATACAAAAGTTAACAACATTTTAAAATCATATAACATATTTCGCTAATAAAAGATCAGATTGGCCTGGTTGGATTTCAAATTGGGGAAAACCAGTATCGAATCTGGACAAACAAAACCGAACCGAAAACTGGCCTAGAGAAGATTTGTAAATTTAGTGTGTCAAGAAGACGGTAAATCTGCAAATTATAATTTCCTTATGTTTGGTTTGATAGAGAAGAAAAGGCTACTACGAACATCCCATTTGCCGATGCTCGTTTAAAATAGAGGTCTTTATTATATGGATATAGCGAAAGAAGTCATTCCCTGATATGCAGACTGGATCTGCAGTTACAATGAGAAAAGGCCTCTCATTAATGCATACTGCTTCCAAAAACAATGGTTTTTATAAGTATTTAAATTGGGCTGATTGATAGCATGTTGGTGTTTTAAGCTGAATGTGTTAGGTTCATATGTTAGTAACAGAGGTAGTTGAATTGTAGGGGACTTATATGACAAAACCAACTTTTATTATGATATACTTACTATTGAGGATATGAATAAAGGGAGCTCTAGAAATGACATTAAAAAACAGTAAAAATGATTTCAGTTTAATCAATAAATATCTTCTGATTTCACGTGGGATTAAAATTATACAAACATTTAGTTTTCAGCGATTCCTTTAATTTGAAAGTTTTTCTTTCTTCTAGGCTAAAAAAAGTTGAAAAAATAAGTACAAGATTTTAGAGATTTAAATAACTATCTTCATACTGGACTTTAAAGTCTTAAAATAGATGATAACTGACATTTAAAAGTATTGTTGTTCTAATGAAGCTGGCAATACGGAGACAGTTAATCTTTATGCCATAATCAAGGACTGCACTGCTGTTACTCATTAAGCACTACCCAGGAACCCCGTGCAGCTTGAAGATTTGCTACGGACGCGAGTAACCTCACAACGCTCTTCGATCTATTAGACAGAGACCTAGGGTTTAAAGTGGATTCCGAACCACTACAAATATCTTGGCACCGGAGGGACTCGAACCCGAAAATCTGTGATACCAAGCTAGATTGAGACCCACTCGGCCATTCAGGACCACGTTTACTTTACTACTGCGATATTTGTTTGTGGAAGAATATTATTTTAAAATCAAAGTTAATTTTTCTCTTAATTTCGATAGTTAGTTTTTGAATACATGGATGCACAAATAGTGTATTTTTTTTATAGATTGGTTTTCACTACTTTGGCTATTATAAAATAAATATATTTCATAAAAAATCTCACGGGCCAGAAAAATGTTCAAAGCGGACAGCGGATTGGTTACTCCATCATTTGATTCAAGATCCATCATTTCCATCATTTTTGTTAATCATTTGATTCAAGATCTGAGATAAAAAATGGTCTTTTTAAAAAACATAATGCTTCTGATTTTTCTTAGTATTAGATTCAAAAATAGATCAAAATAATAATACATTTCTAAATTCCTTCTAAAATAATTTCAAAATAATGCAATTTTTTACTGTTTTATCTTTTTTTTTTAAATTAAAACCTTCAAAAAAATAAAATAATAATAATAAAACTAGCGTGGGGTATGTTAATGTTAGAATATACTCGTAAAAATTTTTAATTCAACAAAATGAGTTATATGCAAAAATGCAATGATAAAACTTTAGATTATTAAGTGTTATTTTTAAGCTCTTCTCAGATTGAAAAAAAAACACTTTTCTTAATTAAATTTTAATTTTAATAACCTTTATAAAAAAAAATAATAAAAAGCAATTAAAATTTTCGGAAGTATAATGAAAATCCTGAATTACTTATCTCATCAAAAGATTGAAAAGATTGGATAATATTAATAGCTTTAATATTAAAATGAAAAAAAAAATGTAAAAATAATATTAAAAATTTTAATTTGGTTGCAATAATTATAAAATGTTATTTTAAAGAAACACATTGTTATTTAAATAGATTTTTCTAATTATTCTAATAGCAACAATATTATGAATGAAAACAATTACTTATTAAAATGTAACATAATTTTTAAGTCAAAATATTTCGAAGATGCATGACATAATTTTTTGTTGACGGCATTGAAATTCACAAAGAAATGGAAATCCTAAAAACCATAATATAATAATTTAAATTAATTTTCTAAACTAATGGTAATTTTAAATTTACAGAAAAATTTCTAGTTTTCTTTATTAAGAATTATTATAAGGAGAAATTCTATCCATCTTCACGTCTTTTAATATTTTAGAAGTGTCTAAAATATAAAGCTTGAGGAGAAAATTTGGGACAGTAAAACAATTTATTATAAACTAATTAAATTTAATTTAATTTTTCTTTATGAAATTTTAAGTTTTAATTAAAACTTATATTCAAACGGATTTAATGCATTAATTGCATGTCACATGTTAGGAAGAAATTTATTTATTATTGTGTGTAAATGATGTTGCCTGGTCTACTAGGTGGTGCCTTTGAGGAAAAAACGTTAAATTTAACAAAATAATAGACAAAACAGAATACATAAACTATTTGAAAAATTATTTAATTTGATTTAATCACTTTGTCATCAACGCACACTAAATAAAGGTACGGAAATAAATAATACACTGTCACAAGAAGAGACTCAGTGTTACAAGAGGAGCAGTTGTTAATAGTGTCTACAACTATGTAATGAAAGATGCTCATTGTAACCCTGCCATTTACCAGTAGAATTTCAAAGCGATGGACAATGTGCTCTACAGAGATCGTAATTGATGAGTTGTGATGCTTCTCACAACTGATCAATGAAGAGTAATGGAGTCATTTTAGTCATCCAACGTCGCAACATCTCTACTATTAACCAAGTTTTTAAAGAGATATCTAGATAAGTTCTCTTAACGTGCATGTTATTTTCAATTTATAATGGCTTTATGAAAGTCGCCGTGAATCCACATCACACAGACAAATTTGGAGAACGTTGAGGAATTTAATTGTGTACCACGTTTCATTGAGTAACGTGTTTTTTTTTTTACCTTCTTTTTTTAAAGTTAGGCCGTTCAATAGATGGACATCCTGTATATTGTATTTAGTTAAACACTTATTAAACAAAATCTTTTTAAAAATATATACAAATTGTTTTCAGTAATTCGCAAAACTTGTTCCTTGTTGAAAATATTTTCCAGAATATCGCGCCATTTATTATCTTCATTCCTTTGGGTCAGTATCGTCAGTATCATCCAGCGAAGCAGGCCATTAAATGAAAATTACAGGGATTAACAAGCAAAGAAAATAGGTGTCGAAGTCTCCTGAGGTTGCATTATAAAATACAATGAAGCCATTTTTTTCCTTTTTAAACATAGGAATTTCTTAAAAGCTTCATCCTTCCTCAGAGAGTTAGTATTAGCATCATTCACTAAAGCACGTCATTAAATAAAAACTATGGAGCTTAACAAGCATAGATAGTTGGAGGTGGGGATGGAGTTTCCTGGTTTTGAGAAAAAAAACAAACAATGCAAACATTTTTTTTTTTCCTTCATCAAACTTGAAATTTCTTAAAAGCACTGCATTAGGCTAAGTAGTGTATATCCCAAAAGAAAAGCTTTTAATTCTCCGCTAATATCAGTTGAAAGAATCGATTCGTTGAAAGGAAGGGGATAAAAAAAACACGATGAAAATTTTTCTTGCAGCTATAAGAACCTGCGACACATGACTGTAACTTCCACGTGAATATACACAATTAGTTAGAGCTTTCGTACAATCTTGAACTTCTATCGTAATTTATTGACCGTTAAAGGTGGCTTTAATGGCTGGAGCCCGTATTGTTTCCATTAGAGTGCAGACCGTGATTGTTTGCAGTAAAACTAACAATTTTTATGGTGCAAGGTTAAAAGAAAATTTATGCTACAAACTAAATGATTTAACGACCCAGTCTGCCTTAATCTATTATGTTTTAATGAAGTGGCATGCTGTCTATTGTTTTCTGAGATAAGACGTGGAACGTTTTTCAGTGGATTTTTATTGCGAAAAACCCAGACTCTCGCATCATAATAAAAAAAATTTCGATTTCGTTTTTATATGCGGAAACGCGCGATGTAACGTATTAAGGTAAGTAGGAAATCTTTCCTGCACCTTAAAAATTTGTAAGTGTTGAGCAGATATTAAAAGTTGGAACCAAGTAAAAATATGCGGGTATAAAATGGCTATAAAACGCATCAGAGTGTTTGTGTTTTGCCCTTGATGAATATGCGGAATATTTTACTTAAAAGGTATTTTTCAGGCGAGAAAGAGTTTTAAAAGGAGTTTATACTACCTTCCTTGTAAATTTGTGATGCAATTAAAAATATTGTTGGGGGTCTCCAAATGAATAATATGTGTTATGTACTTTTTGATATGTTATGTCTATATGTACCTGATACACATGTTTGACTTATGAAACTATTGTAACACGATAAACGTCTAACATTTAAGGAAATTCGTTCCACATATTTGCAAGTCTTATGTAATTAACGGTTCTTAATGTAACGCCGGTGCACTCTTGAAGTTCGAGTGTTTTTGGCAATGATAGTTTATAAACAAAATAATTAATATAACGCCATAGAAAGAAATCATATGGTATAAGATCGGAGTATCTTAGTGGTCATTCAAATAATAAATAATTAACCACACTTTGTGGGAAGCAACTTGTTTTAGTAGCTACGCAAGGTCATGAGATTGAGATAAATCTTCAGTTATTCAGCAAAAATACTTACTTTAAAAAAACTTTTTAAGTATATAAATTGTTTTTAGTAATTCATAAAACTTGCTTCTTGGTGAAAATATTTTCCAAAATAGCTCACCATTTATTATCTTTATTCGTCGGAAGATTAGTATCAGTATCATCCAGCGAAGCAAGTCATTGAATGAAAACCACAGGGATTAACAAGCAAAGAAAATAGGTGTTGAAATCTCCTGGGGTTGCATTATAAAATACAATGAAAGGCACTTTTTTATCCTTCAGCAAACATAGGAATTTCTTAAAAGCTGCATTCCTTCCTCGGAGAGTTAGTATTAGCATCATTCACTAAAGCATACCATTAAATAAAAATCACGGAGCTTAACAAGCATAGTAAGTTGGGGCGGGGGAGTTTCCTGGTATTGAATTAAAAAACAAAAAAACAATGCAGACGGTTTTTTTTCTTTCATCAAACTTGGGAATTTCTTAAAAGCTTGATGAATTAGGCTCAGTAAAAAGGTATATCCTAAAAGAAAAGCTTTTTTTAATTCTCCGCTAATATCAGTTGAAAGAATCGATTCGTTGAAAGGAAGGAAGAAAGGAAAAAAAAACACGATGAAGATTTTCTTCCAGCTAGAAGAAGCTGCTAGCCACGCCTGTAACTCCACACGTGAATATACACAATTGAGTTAGAGCTTTCATTTAAAATCTTGAAAAATTCTATCGTAATTTATTGACCGTTAAAGGTGGCTTCGTAGCTCGGAGCCCGTATTATTTCCATTAGAGTACAGACCGTGATTGTTTGCAGTAAAACTAACAATTTTATGGTGCAAGGTTAAAAAGAAAATTTATGCTTCAACTAAATGATTTAACGACTGTCTGCCTTAATCTATTATGTTTTAATGAAGTGGCATGCTGTCTATTGTTTTCTGAGATAAGACGTGGAACGTTTTTCAGTGGATTTTTACGAAAAACCCACAGACTCTCATCATAATAAAATTTCGATTTGGTTTTTATATGCGAAAACTCATGTAACGTATTAAGGTAAGTAGGAAATCTTTCCTGCACCTTAAAAATTTGTAAGTGTTGAGCAGATATTAAAAGTTGGAACCAAGTAAAAATATGCGGGTATAAAATGGCTATAAAACGCATCAGGGAGTGTTTGTGTTTTTGCCCTTAAGGTAGATATAGAATATTTTGTGCGCAAGGTATTTTCAGGCGAAAGAGTTTTAAAGGGGAAGTTTATACTACCTACCTTGTAAATTTGTGATGCAATTAAAAAATATTGTTTGGGGGTCTCAAATGAATAATATGTGTTATGTACTTTTGATATGTTATGTCTACTTATGCTATACCAGATACACATGTTTGACTTATGAAACTATTGTAACACGGTAAACGTCTAACATCTGAAATTCGTTCCACATATTTGCAAGTCTTATGTAATTAACGGTTCTTAATGTAACGCCGGTGCACTCTTGAAGTTCGAGTGTTTTTGGCAATGATAGTTTATAAACAAAAATAATTAATATAACGCCATAGAAAGAAATCATATGGTACAAGATCGGAGTATCTTAGTGGTCATTCAAATAATAAATAATTAACCACACTTTGTGGAAGCAGCTGTTTAGTAGCTACGCAAGGTCATGAGTGAGATAAATCTTCAGTTATTCAGTAAAATACTTACCAAAAAAACTTTTTAAGTATATAAATTGTTTTTAGTAATTCATAAAAACTTGCTTCTAGGTGAAAATATTTTCCAAAATAGCTCCCCATTTATTATCTTTTATTCGTCGGAGGTTTAGTATCAGTAGCATCCAGCAAAAGCAGGTCATTGAATGAAAATGCGGGGATTAACAAGCCGAAAATAGGTGTTGAAATCTCCTGCAGGTTTGCATTATAAAATACAATGAAAGCATTTTTATCCTTCAGCAAACATAGGAATTTCTTAAAAGCTGCATCCTTCCTCGGAGAGTTAGTATTAGCATCATTCACTAAAGCATACCATTTAAATAAAAATCACGGAACTTAACAAGCATAGTAAGTTGGGGGCGGGGGAGTTTCCTGGTATTGAATTAAAAAAAAAAACAATGACGTTTTTTTTTTCATCAAGCAGAATTTCTTAAAAGCGATGAATTAGGCTCAGTAGAGTATATCCTAAAAAGAAAAGCTTTTAATTCTCCTCTAATATCAGTTGAAAAATCGATTAAGGTGGAAAAGGAAGGAAGAAGAAAAAAAAAACACGATGAAAATTTTTCTTGCAGCTAGAAGAAGCTGCTAGCCCCGCCTGTAACTTCCACGTGAGATATACACAATTAGTTAGAGCTTTCTTACAATCTTGAAATTCTATCGTAATTTATTGACCGTTGTAAAGGTGGCTTTAATGTCAGGCCCGTATTGTTTCCATTAGAGTGCAGACCGTGATTGTTTGCAGTAAAACTAACAATTTTGATTGTGCAAGGTTAAAAAGAAAATTTATGCTTCAACTAAATGATTTAACGACCCAGTCTGCCTTAATCTATTATGTTTTTCAATGAAATGGCATGCTGTCTATTGTT